>JBBBDQ010016343.1:0-14507 GCA_037127315.1 Ascarosepion bandense | reverse complement strand
GTTGCACCTATTAGCTAATGACTTGCCATTATGTGGGAGGTATTTCTGCTGCACCTTTTAGCTAATGACTTGCCATTATGTGGGAGGTATTTCTGCTGCACCCATTAGCTAATGTCTTGCCATTATGTGGGAGGTATTTCTGCTGCACTCAGGGCTATCGACTTGCCATTATGTGGGAGGTATTTCCCTGCTGCACCCATTAGGTCAATGTCTTGCCATTATGTGGGAGGTATTTCTGTTGCACCTTTTAGCTAATGACTTGCCATTATGTGGGAGGTATTCCTGCTGTGACCTATTAGCTAATGACTTGCCATTATGTGGGAGGTATTCCTGCTGCACCTTTTAACTAATGACTTGCCATTGTGGGAGGTATTTCTGCTGCACCTTTTAGCCGCGCAATGACTTGCCATTGTGTGGAGCATTTGTTGCACCATTAGCTAATGACTTGCCATTATGTGGGAGTGTATTTCTGCTGCAATCTATTAGCTAATGGATTTGCCATTATGTGGGAGGTATTTTTGCCGCACCTATTAGCTAATGACTTGCCATTATGTGGGAGGTATTTCTGCTGCACCCATTAGCCACTGTCTTGCCATTATGTGGGAGGTATTTCTGTTGCACCTTTAGCTAATGACTTGCCATTATGTGGGAGGTATTTGCCTGCACCCATTAGCTAATGTCTTGCCATTATGTGGGAGGTATTTTCAAGGCACCTTTTAGCTAATGACTTGCCATTATGTGAGGTATTTCTGCTGCACCCATTAGCTAATGTCTTGCCATTATGTGGGAGGTATTTCTGCTGCACCTTTTAGCTAATGACTTGCCATTATGTGGGAGGTATTTCTGTTGCACTCCATTAGCTAATGTCTTGCCATTATGTGGAGGTATTTCGCTGCACCTTTTAGCTAATGACTTGCCATTATGTGGGAGGTATTTCCTGCTGCACCCATTAGCTAATGTCTTGCCATTATGAGGTATTTTGCTTTTGCACCCTTTTAGCTAATGACTTGCCATTATGTGGGAGGTATTTCTGTTGCACCCATTAGCTAATGTCTTGCCATTATGTGGGAGTGTATTTCTGCACCTTTTAGCTACTGACTTGCCATTATGTGGAGGTATTTCTGCTGCACCCATTAGCTAATGTCTTGCCATTATGTGAGGTATCTGTTGCAATCTATTAGCTAATGACTTGCCATTATGTGGGAGGTATTTCTGCTGCACCTATTAGCTAATGACTTGCCATTATGTGGGAGGTATTCCTGCTGCACCTTTTAACTAATGACTTGCCATTATGTGGGAGGTATTTCTGCTGCACCCCTATTAGCCAGTTCTGTCATTATGTGGGAGGTATTTCTGCTGCACCCATTAGCTAATGTTCCTGCTAATATGTGGGAGGTATTTCTGTTGCACCTTTTAGCTAATGACTTGCCATTATGTGGGAGGTATTTTGCCAGACCCATTAGCTAATGTCTTGCCATTATGTGGGAGGTATTTCTAAGGCACCTTTTAGCTAATGACTTGCCATTATGTGGGAGGTATTTCTGTTGGCACCCATTAGCCAATGTCTGTTATTATGTGGGAGGTATTCCTGCTGCACCTATTAGCTAATGACTTGCCATTATGTGGGAGGTATTTCTGCTGCACCTTTTAATTAACACGGCCATTATGTGGGAGGTATTCTGCCAGCACCTTTTAACTAATGACTTGCCATTATGTGGGAGGTATTTCTGCTGCACTCATTAGCCAATGACTTGCCATTGCGGGAGGTATTCCTGCTGCACCTTTTAGCTAATGACTTGCCATTATGTGGAGTGTATTTCTTGTTGTAGAATTCCTTTTGTGAATAATGACTTGCCATTATGTGGGAGGTATTCCTTGCTGCACCTTTAGCTAATGACTTGCCATTATGTGGGGAGGTATTTCTGTTGCACCTTTTTAGCTAATGACTTGCCATTATGGGGGAGGTATTCCTGCCGCACCTTTTAGCTAATGACTTGCCATTATGTGGGAGGTATTTCCTGTTGTGCACCTTTAGCTAATGACTTGCCATTATGTGGGAGGTATTCCTGCTGCACCTTTTAACTAATGACTTGCCATTATGTATGTATTTGCCGCACCTTTAGCTAATGACTTGCCATTATGAGGTATTCTGCTGCACCTTTTAACTAATGACTTGCCATTGCGGGAGGTATTTCTGTCAACTTAACTAATGACTCGTCATTATGGAGGTATTTCTGGTTGCACCCATTAGCTAATGACTTGCCATTATGTGGGAGTGTATTTCTGCTGCACCCATTAGCTAATGACTTGCCATTATGTGGGAGGTATTTCTGCTGCACCTTTTAACTAATGACTTCAAGCACATGTGGGAGGTATTCTGCCATGACCTTTTAACTAATGACTTGCCATTATGTGGAGGTATTCCTGCTGCACCTTTTAACTAATGACTTGCCATTATGTGGGCGTATTTCAAGCTGCACCTTTAGCTAATGACTTGCCATTATGTGGAGTGTATTCCTGCCGCACCTTTTAACCAATGACTTGCCATTACGTGGGGAGGTATTTCTGCCGTAACTAGCTAATGACTGCCATTATGTGGGAGGTATTCCTGCCGCACCTTTTTAGCTAATGACTTGCCATTATGTGGGAGGTATTTCTGCTGCACTCTTTAGCTAATGACTTGCCATTATGGGAGGTATTCTGCCGCACCTTTAACTAATGACTGCCATTATGTGGGAAGTATTCCTGCCGCACCTTTTAACTAATATCTTGCCATTATGTGGAGGTATTCCTGCCGTACCTTTTCGCGCTAATGACTTGCCATTATGTGGAGGTATTCTTGCCGCACCTTTAACTAATGACTTGCCATTAAGGGAGGTATTTCTGCCGTACCTTTTAGCTAATGACTTGCCATTATGTGGAGTGTATTCCTGCCGCACCTTTTAGCTAATGACTTGCCATTATGTGAGGTATTTCTGTTGCACCTTTAGCTAATGACTTGCCATTATGTGGGAAAGTATTCGCTGCACCTTTTAGCTAATGACTTGCCATTATGTGGGAGGTATTTCTGCTGCACCTTTAGCTAATGACTTGCCATTATGTGGGGAGGTATTCCTGCCGCACCTTTTAGCTAATGACTTGCCATTATGGGAGGTATCTGCCGCACCTTTAGCTAATGACTTGCCATTATGTGGGGAGGTACTTTCTGCTGCACCTTTTAGCTAATGACTTGCCATTATGTGGGAGGTATTCCTGCTGCAGCACCTTTTAGCTAATGACTTGCCATTATGTGGGAGGTATTTCTACAGACCTTTTAGCTAATGACTTGCCATTATGTGGAGGTATTCCTGCCGCACCTTTTAACTAATGACTTGCCATTATGTGGGAGGTATTTCTGCTGCACCTTTTAGCTAATGACTTGCCATTATGTGGGAGGTATTCGCCGCACCTTTAACTAATGACTTGCCATTATGTGGGAGGTATTTTGCTGCACCTTTTAACTAATGACTTGCCATTATGTGGGAGTGTATTTCTGCTAAATTCCATTAGCTAATGACTTGCCATTATGTGGGAGGGCTTGCTGCACCCATTAGCTAATGACTTGCCATTATGTGGAGGTATTTCTGCTGCACCTTTTAACTAATGACTTGCCATTATGTGGGAGGTATTCCTGCTGCACCTTTTAACTAATGACTTGCCATTATGTGGGAGGTATTCCCTGCTGCACCTTTTAACTAATGACTTGCCATTATGTGGGAGGTATTTCTGCCGCACCTTTTAGCTAATGACTTGCCATTATGTGGGAGGTATTCCTGCCGCACCCTTTAACTAATGACTTGCCATTATGTGGAGGTATTTGCTGCACCTTTTAGCTAATGACTTGCCATTATGGTGGAGGTATTCCTGCTGCACCTTTAGCTAATGACTTGCCATTATGTGGGAGGTATTTTGTTGCACCTTTTAGCTAATGACTTGCCATTATGTGGGAGGTATTCCTGCCGCACCTTTTAACTAATGACCTGCTAATATGTGGGAGGTATTCCTGTCAGTACCTTTTGAATTAACATTCACATTATGTGGGAGGTATTCCTGCTGCACCTTTTAGCTAATGACTTGCCATTATGTGGGAGGTATTCCTGCTGCACCTTTTAACTAATGACTTGCCATTATGTGGGAGGTATTTCTGCTGCACTCTTTAGCTAATGACTTGCCATTATGTGGGAGGTATTCCTGCTGCACCTTTTAGCTAATGACTTGCCATTATGTGGGAGGTATTTCTGCTTTTGCATCTTTTAGCTAATGACTTGCCATTATGTGGGAGGTATTCCTGTTGCACCTTAACTAATGACTTGCCATTATGTGGGAGGTATTTCTGCTGCACCTTTTAGCTAATGACTTGCCATTATGTGGGAGGTATTCCTGCCGGTGCACCTTAACTAATGACTTGCCATTATGTGGGAGTGTATTTCTGCTGCACCTTTTAACTAATGACTTGCCATTATGTGGGAGGTATTTCTGCTGCACCTTTTAGCTAATGACTTGCCATTATGTGGAGGTATTCCTGCCGCACCTTTTAACTAATGACTTGCCATTATGTGGGAGGTATTTCTGCCGCACCTTTAGCTAATGACTGCCATTATGTGGGAGGTATTCCTGCTGCACCTTTTAACTAATGACTTTACACAGGTGGGAGGTATTTCAAGCTGCACCTTTTAACTAATATCTTGCCATTATGTGGGAGTGTGTCTTGCCGCACCTTTAAACTAACATTTGCCATTATGTGGGGAGGTATTCCTGCTGCACCTTTTAGCTAATGACTTGCCATTATGTGGGAGGTATTTCTGCTGCACCTTTTAACTAATATCTTGCCATTATGTGGGAGTGTATTCCTGCCGCACCTTTTAGCTAATGACTTGCCATTATGTGGAGGTATTCCTGCCGCACCTTTTAACTAATATCTTGCCATTATGTGGCGTATTCCTGCTGCACCTTTGAAGCACGACTTGCCATTATGTGGGAGGTATTCCTGCCGGCACCTTTTAACTAATGACTTGCCATTATGTGGGAGGTATTTCTGCTGCACCTTTAGCTAATGACTTGCCATTATGTGGGAGGTATTCCTGCTGCACCTTTTAACTAATGACTTGCCATTATGTGGGAGGTATTCCTGCCGCACCTTTTAACCAATGACTTGCCATTATGTGGGAGGTATTTCTGCTGCACCTTTTAGCTAATGACTGCCATTATGTGGGAGGTATTCCTGCCGCACCTTTTAACTAATGACTTGCCGCTATGGGAGGTATTTCTGCCGCACCTTTTAGCTAATGACTTGCCATTATGTGGGAGGTATTCCTGCCGCACCTTTAACCAATGACTTGCCATTATGTGGGAGGTATTTCTGCTGCACCTTTAACTAATGACTTGCCATTATGTGGGAGGTATTTTGCTGCACCTTTTAGCTAATGACTTGCCATTATGTGGGAGGTATTCCTGCTGCACCTTTTAACTAATGACTTGCCATTATGTGGGAGGTATTTCTGCCGCACCTTTTAATAATGACCTGCCATTATGTGGTATTCCTGCTGCACCTTTTAACTAATGACTTGCCATTATGTGGGAGGTATTTCTTGCTGCACCTTTTAACTAATGACTTGCCATTATGTGGGAGGTATTTCTGCTGCACCTTTTAGCTAATGACTTGCCATTATGTGGGAGGTATTCCTGCCGCACCTTTAACCAATGACTTGCCATTATGTGGGAGTGTATTTCTGCTGCACCTTTAGCTAATGACTTGCCATTATGTGGGAGGTATTCCTGCTGCACCTTTTAACTAATGACTTGCCATTATGTGGGAGGTATTTCTGTTGCACCTTTTAACTAATGACTTGCCATTATGTGAGGTATTTCTGCTGCACCAGCCATGACTTGCCATTATGTGGGAGGTATTCCCTGTTGCACCTTTAACTAATGACTTGCCATTATGTGGGAGGTATTTCTGCTGCACCTTTTAGCTAATGACTTGCCATTATGTGGGAGGTATTCCCAAGGCACCTTTTAACTAATGACTTGCCATTATGTGGAGTGTATTCCTGCTGCACCTTTTTAACTAATGACTTGCCATTATGTGGGAGGTATTTCTGCCGCACCTTTTAGCTAATGACTTGCCATTATGTGGGAGGTATTCCTGCTGTACCTTTTAACTAATGACTTGCCATTATGTGGGAGGTATTTCTTGCTGCACCTTTTAGCTAATGACTTGCCATTATGTGAGGTATTTCTGCTGCACCTTTTAGCTAATGACTTGCCATTATGTGGGAGGTATTCTGCTTGTGCACCTTTTAACCAATGACTTGCCATTATGTGGGAGGTATTTCTGCTGCACCTATTAGCTAATGACTTGCCATTATGTGGGAGGTATTTCTGTTGCACCTTTTAACTAATGACTGCTATTATGTGGAGTGTATTCCTGCTGCACCTTTAACTAATGACTTGCCATTATGTGGAGTGTATTTCTGCTGCACCTTTTAGCTAATGACTTGCCATTATGTGGGAGGTATTTCTGTTGCACCTTTAGCTAATGACTTGCCATTATGTGGGAGGTATTCCTGCCGCACCTTTTAACCAATGACTTGCCATTATGTGGGAGGTATTTCTGCTGCACCTTTTAACTAATGACTTCCACATGCGGGAGGTATTTGCTGCACCTTTTAACTAATGACTTGCCATATGTGGGAGGTAATCTTCGCTGCACCCATTAGCTAATGACTTGCCATTATGTGGAGTGTATTCCTGCTGCACCTTTAACCAATGACTTGCCATTATGTGGGAGGTATTCCTGCTGCACCCATTAGCTACTGACTTGCCATTATGTGGGAGGTATTCCTGCCGCACCTTTTAACTAATGACTTGCCATTATGTGGGGAGGTATTTCTGCTGCACCTTTTAACTAATGACTTGCCATTATGTGGGAGGTATTCCTGCTGCACCCATTAGCTAATGACTTGCCATTATGTGGGAGGTATTCCTGCTGCACCTTTTAACTAATGACTTGCCATTATGTGGAAGTATTCAAGGCACCTATTAGCTTACCGACTGCCATTATGTGGGAGGTATTCCTGCCGCACCTTTTAACTAATGACTTGCCATTATGTGGGAGGTATTTCTGCTGCACCTTTTAACTAATGACTTGCCATTATGTGGGAGGTATCTCTGCTGCACCTATTAGCTAATGACTTGCCATGGCTATGTGGGAGGTATTCCTGCCGCACCTTTTAACTAATGACTTGCCATTATGTGGGAGGTATTCCTGCTGCACCTTTTAACTAATGACTTGCCATTATGTGGGAGGTATTTCTGCTGCACTTTAACTAATGACTTGCCATTATGTGGGAGGTATTTCTGCCGCACCTTTTAACTAATGACTTGCCATTATGTGGGAGGTATTCCTGCTGCACCGACAGCTAATGACTTGCCATTATGTGGGAGGTATTCCTGCCGCACCTTTTAACTAATGACTTGCCATTATGTGGGAGTGTATTCCTGCTGCACCTTTTAACTAATGACTTGCCATTATGTGGGAGGTATTTCTGCTGTATCCTTTAACCAATGACTGCCATTATGTGGGAGGTATTCCTGCTGCACCCATTAGCTAATGACTTGCCATTATGTGGGAGGTATTCCTGCCGCACCTTTTAACTAATGACTTGCCATTATGTGGGAGGTATTCCTGCTGCACCTATTAGCTAATGACTTGCCATTATGTGGGAGGTATTCCTGCTGCAACTTTTAACTAATGACTTGCCATTATGTGGGAGGTATTTGCCAACCCATTAGCTAATGACTTGCCATTATGTGGGAGGTATTCCTGCTGCACCTTTTAACTAATGACTTGCCATTATGTGGGAGGTATTTCTGCTGCACCCATTAGCTAATGACTTGCCATTATGTGGGAGGTATTCCCTGCTGCACCTTTTAACTAATGACTTGCCATTATGTGGGAGGTATTCCTGCTGCACCTATTAGCTAATGACTTGCCATTATGTGGAGGTATTTCTGCTGCACCTATTAGCTACGCCTTTGCCATTATGTGGGAGGTATTTCTGCTGCACCCATTAGCTAATGACTTGCCATTATGTGGGAGGTATTCCTGCCGCACCTTTTAACTAATGACTTGCCATTATGTGGGAGGTATTCCTGCTGCACCTTTTAACTAATGACTTGCCATTATGTGGGAGGTATTCCTGTCTGCAACTTTTAACTAATGACTTGCCATTATGTGGGAGGTATTTCTGCTGCACCCATTAGCTAATGACTTGCCATTATGTGGGAGGTATTCCTGCCGCACCTTTTAACTACAGTGACTTGCCATTATGTG
The DNA here is from genome assembly GCA_037127315.1 of Ascarosepion bandense. NCBI lineage: Eukaryota > Metazoa > Mollusca > Cephalopoda > Sepiida > Sepiidae > Ascarosepion > Ascarosepion bandense. The sequence goes on along the minus strand of JBBBDQ010016343.1, from coordinate 6,133 downwards.
GGAGGTATTCCTGCTGCAACTATTAGCTAATGACTTGCCATTATGTGGGAGGTATTTCTGCTGCACCTATTAGCTAATGCCTGTCATTATGTGGGAGGTATTTCCGTTGCACCCATTAGCTAATGACTTGCCACGTGGGAGGTATTCCTGCTGCACCTTTTAACTAATGACTTGCCATTATGTGGGAGGTATTCCTGCTGCACCTTTTAACAAATGACTGTGCCATTATGTGGGAGGTATTCCTGCTGCACCTTTTAACTAATGACTTGCCATTATGTGGAGGTATTCCTGTTGCACCTTTTAACTAATGACTTGCCATTATGTGGGAGGTATTCCTGCCACACCTTTTAACTAATGACTTGCCATTATGTGGGAGGTATTCCTGCCGCACCTTTTAACTAATGACTTGCCATTATGTGGGAGGTATTCCTGCTGCACCTTTTAACTAATGACTTGCCATTATGTGGGAGGTATTCCTAAGCTGCACCTTTTAACTAATATTCTGCCATTATGTGGGAGGTATTCCTGCCGCACCTTTTAACTAATGACTTGCCATTATGTGGAGTGTATTTCTGCTGCACCTTTTAACTAATGACTTGCCATTATGGGAGGTATTTCTGCTGCACCTTTAGCTAATGACTTGCCATTATGTGGGAGGTATTTGCTGCACCTATTAGCTAAATGACTGTTACTATGCGTGGGAGGTATTCCTGCCGCACCTTTTAACTAATGACTTGCCATTATGTGGGAGGTATTCCTGTTACACCTTTTAACTAATGACTTGCCATTATGTGGGAGGTATTTCGTTGCACCTTTTAACTAATGACTTTGCCATTATGTGGGAGGTACTTTCTGCTGCACCTTTTTTAGCTAATGACTTGCCATTATGTGGGATATGTATTCCTGCCGCACCTTTTAACTAATGACTTGCCATTATGTGAGGCATTCTGCTGCACCTTTTAACTAATGACTTGCCATTATGTGGGAGGTATTTCTGCTGCACCTTTTAACTAATGACTTGCCATTATGTGGGAGGTATTTCTGCTGCACCTTTTAGCTAATGACTTGCCATTATGTGGGAGGTATTCCTGCTGCACCTTTTAACTAATGACTTGCCATTATGTGGAGTGTATTTGCTGCACTTTAACTAATGACTTGCCATTATGTGGGAGGTATTCCTGCCGCACCTTTAACTAATGACTTTGCCATTATGTGGGAGGTATTTCTGCTGCACCTTTTAACTAATGACTTGCCATTATGTGGGAGGTATTTCTTGCTGCACCTTTTAACTAATGACTTGCCATTATGTGGGAGGTATTCTGAAGGCACCTTTTAACTAATGGACTCTGCCATTATGTGGGAGGTATTTCTGCTGCACCTTTTAACTAATGACTTGCCATTATGTGGGAGGTATTTCTGCTGCACTTTTAATCCAGTCGACTTGCCATTATGTGGGAGGTATTCCTGCCGCACCTTTTAACTAATGACTTGCCATTATGTGGGAGGTATTTCTGCTGTGATTCCTTTTAACTAATGACTTGCTATTATGTGGGAGGTATTCTGCTACAATTTTTAATCTACGACTTGCCATTATGTGGGAGGTATTTCTGCTGCACCTTTTAACTAATGACTTGCCATTATGTGGGAGGTATTTCACAGCACCTTTAACTAATGACTTGCCATTATGTGGAGTGTATTCCCTGCTGCACCTTTTAACTATGACTTGCCATTATGTGGGAGGTATTTCTGCTGCACCTTTTAACTAATGACTTGCCATTATGTGGGAGGTATTTCTGCTGCACCTTTTAACTAATGACTTGCCATTATGTGGAGTGTATTCCTGCACCTTTTAACTAATGACTCTGCCATTATGTGGAGGTATTTGCTGCACCTTTTAACTAATGACTTGCCATTATGTGGGGAGGTATTTCTGCTGGCACCTTTTAACTAATGACTTGCCATTATGTGGGAGGTATTCCTGCTGCACCTTTTAACTAATGACTTCCACATGGTGGAGGCTTCGTACCTTTTAACTAATGACTTGCCATTATGTGGGAGGTATTCTTGCCGCACCTTTTAACTAATGACTTGCCATTGGTGGGGAGTGTATTTCGTGCTGCACCTTTTAACTAATGACTTGCCATTATGGGGAGGTATTTTCTGTCACTAGCTAATGACTTGCCATTATGTGGAGGTATTCCTGCCGCACCTTTTAACTAATGACTTGCCACAGTGTGGAGGTATTCCTGCTGCACCTTTTAACTAATGACTTGCCATTATAAAGGAGGCATTTGTTGCACCTTTTAACTAATGACTTGCCATTATGTGGGAGGTATTTCTGCTGCACCTTTTAGCTAATGACTTGCCATTATGTGGGAGGTATTCCTGCCGCACCTTTTAACTAATGACTTGCCATTATGTGGGAGGTATTTCTGTCAGACCTTTTAACTAATGACTTGCCATTATGTGGGAGGTATTCCTGCTGCACCTTTTAACTAATGACTTGCCATTATGTGGGAGGTATTTCTGCTGCACCTTTTAACTAATGACTGCCATTATGTGGGAGGTATTTGCTGCACCTTTCTTTAGCTAATGACTTGCCATTATGTGGGAGGTATTTCTGCTGCACCTATTAGCTAATGACTTGCCATTATGTGGGAGGTATTTCTGTTGCACCTATTAGCTTAATGACTTGCCATTATGTGGGAGGTATTCCTGCTGCACCTTTTAACTAATGACTTGCCATTATGTGGGAGGTATTCCTGCCGCACCTTTTAACTAATGACTTGCCATTATGTGGGAGGTATTCCTGCTGCACCTTTTAACTAATGACTTGCCATTATGTGAGGTATTCGTTGCACCTTTTAACTAATGTGGACTTGCCATTGTGAGGTATTCCTGCTGCAACTTTGACCCACGACTTGCCATTATGTGGGAGTGTATTCCTGCTGCACCTTTTAACTAATGACTTGCCATTATGTGGGAGGTATTCCTGCTGCACCTTTTAACTAATGACTTGCCATTATGTGGTATTCCTGCTGCACCTTTTAACTAATGACTTGCCATTATGTGGAGTGTATTTCTGTTGCACCCATTAGCTAATGACTTGCCATTATGTGGAGGTATTCCTGCTGCACCTTTTAACTAATGACTTGCCATTATGTGGGAGGTATTCCTGTTGCACCTTTTAACTAATGACTTGCCATTATGTGGGAGGTATTCCTGCTGCACCTTTTAACTAATGACTTGCCATTATGTGAGGTATTCCTGCCGCACCTTTTAACTAATGACTTGCCATTATGTGGGAGGTATTCCTGCCGCACCTTTTAACTAATGACTTGCCATTATGTGGGAGGTATTCCTGCCGCACCTTTAACCAATGACTTGGCTATTGCGGGAGGTATTCCTGCTGCACCTTTTAACCAATGACTTCCACACAGGGGGATGTATTCCTGCCGCACCTTTTAACTAATGACTTGCCATTATGTGGGAGGTATTTCTGCTGCACCCATTAGCTAATGACTTGCCATTATGTGGGAGGTATTCCTGCTGCACCTTTTAACTAATGACTTGCCATTATGTGGGAGGTATTCCTGTTGCATCCCTATTAGCTAATGACTTGCCATTATGTGGGAGGTATTCCTGCCGCACCTTTTAACTAATGACTTTGCCATTATGTGGGAGGTATTTCTGCTGCACCCATTAGCTAATGACTTGCCATTATGTGGGAGGTATTCCTGCTGCACCTTTTAACTAATGACTTGCCATTATGTGGGGAGGTATTCCTGTTGCACCTTTTAACTAATGACTTGCCATTGCGGGGAGTGTGTATTCCTGCTGCACCTTTTAACTAATGACTTGCCATTATGTGGGAGGTATTCCTGCCGCACCTTGAATTAATGACTTGCCATTATGTGGGAGGTATTCCTGCCGCACCTTTTAACTAATGACTTGCCATTATGTGGGAGGTATTCTGTCAGTATCCTTTTAACTAAATGACTTGCCATTATGTGGGAGTGTATTCCTGCCGCACCTTTTAACTAATGACTTGCCATTATGTGGGAGGTATTTCTGCTGCACTCATTAGCTAATGACTTCATATTATGTGGGAGGTATTCCTGCTGCACCTTTTAACTAATGACTTGCCATTATGTGGAGGTATTCCTGCCGCACCTTTTAGCTAACAGACTACGCTGGTGTGGGAGGTATTCCTGCTGCACCTATTAGCTAATGACTTGCCATTATGTGGGAGGTATTCCTGCCGCACCTTTTAACTAATGACTTGCCATTATGTGGAGGTATTCCTGTTGCACCTTTGTTCAATGACTTGCCATTATGTGGGAGGTATTCCTGCCGCACCTTTTAACTAATGACTTGCCATTATGTGGAGGTATTCCTGCTGCACCTATTAGCGAATGACTTGCCATTATGGGGAGGTATTCCTGCCGCACCTTTTAACTCACGACTTGCCATTATGTGGGAGGTATTCCTGCTGCACCTATTAGCTAATGACTTGCCATTATGTGGAGGTATTCCTGCCGCACCTTTTAACTAATGACTTGCCATTATGTGGGAGGTATTCCTGCTAAATCTTTGAATTAATGATCATTAATATGGGTAAGGGGTATTCCTGCCGCACCTTTTAACTAATGACTTGCCATTATGTGGGAGGTATTTCTGCTGCACCCATTAGCTAATGACTTGCCATTATGTGGAGTGTATTCCTGCTGCACCTTTAACTAATGACTTGCCATTATGTGGGAGGTATCTGCTGCACCTATTAGCTAATGACTTGCCATTATGTGGAGGTATTCCTGCCGCACCTTTTAACTAATGACTTGCCATTATGTGAGGTATTCCTGCTGCACCTTTTAACTAATGACTTGCCATTATGTGGGAGGTATTCCTGCCGCACCTTTTAACTAATGACTTGCCATTATGTGGAGGTATTTCTGCTGCACCCATTAGCTAATGACTTGCCATTATGTGGGGAGGTATTCCTGCTGGCACCTTTTAACTAATGACTTGCCATTATGTGGAGGTATTCCTGCTGCACCTATTAGCTAATGACTTTGCCATTATGTGGGAGGTATTCTGTCAGGCACCTTTAACACGACTTGCCATTATGTGGGAGGTATTTCTGCTGCACCCATTAGCCAATGACTTGCCATTATGTGGGAGGTATTCCTGCCGCACCTTTAATCAATGACTTGCCATTATGTGGGAGGTATTCTATTGCACCTTTTAACTAATGACTTGCCATTATGTGGGAGGTATTCCTGCCGCACCTTTTAACTAATGACTTGCCATTATGTGGGAGGTATTCCTGCCGCACCTTTTAACTAATGACTTGCCATTATGTGGGAGGTATTCCTGCCGCACCTTTTAACTAATGACTTGCCATTATGTGGGAGGTATTCCTGCCGCACCTTTTAACTAATGACTTGCCATTATGTGGGGGAGGTATTCCTGCCGCACCTTTTAACCAATGACTTGCCATTAAGGGGAGGCATTTCTGCTGCACCCATTAGCTAATGACTTGCCATTATGTGGGAGGTATTCCTGCCGCACCTTTTAACTAATGACTTGCCATTATGTGGGATGTATTCCTGCTGCACTCATTAGCTAATGACTTGCCATTATGTGGGAGGTATTCCAAGCTGCACCTTTAACCAATGACCTGCCAATATGTGGGAGGTATTTCTGTTGCACCCATTAGCTAATGATCATTATGGGAGGTATTCTGCCAAAATCTTTTAACTAATGACTTGCCATTATGGGAGGTATTTCTGCTGCACCCATTAGCTAATGACTTGCCATTATGTGGGAGGTATTCCTGCCGCACCTTTAACTAATGACTTGCCATTATGTGGGAGGTATTCCTGCCGCACCTTTTAACTAATGACTCACAATATGTGGGAGGTATTCCTGCTGCACCTTTTAGCTAATGACTTGCCATTATGTGGAGGTATTCCTGCCGCACCTTTTAACTAATGACTTGCCATTATGTGGGAGGTATCTGCTGCACCTATTAGCTAATGACTTGCCATTATGGGAGGTATTCCTGCCGCACCTTTTAACCACGACTTGCCATTATGTGGGAGTGTATTCCTGCTGCACCTTTTAACTAATG
>JBBBDQ010016341.1:0-14406 GCA_037127315.1 Ascarosepion bandense | reverse complement strand
TGGGAGAGTATTCCTGCTGCACCTTTTAACTAATGACTTGCCATTATGTGGGAGGTATTCCTGCCGCACTAATAATGACATTATGTACAGGGAGGTATTCCTGCGCACCTTTTAATGACTTGCCATTATGTAATTATTCCTGCTGCACCTTTTAACTAATGACTTGCCATTATGTGGGAGTATTTCTGCTGCACCTTTTAACTAATGACTTGCCATTATGTGGGAGGTATTTCTGCTGCACCTTTTGGCTAATGACTTGCCATTATATGGGAGGTATTCACCGCACCTTTTAACTAATGACTTGCCATTATGTGGGAGGTATTTCTGCTGCACCTTTTTAATGACATTATGTGGGAGGTATTTCTGCTGCACCTTTAGCTAATGACTTGCCATTATGTAGAGGTATTCCTGCCACTACCTTTTAATAATGACTTGCCATTGTATGGGAGGTATTCCTGCACCTTTTAACTAATGACATAGTATGTGGAATTTTCTTTGCACCTTTTAGCTAATGACTTGCCATTATGTAGGTATTCTGCCGCACCTTTTTAACTAATGACTTGCCATTATGTAAGGAGAGTATTCCTGCTGCACCTTTTAACTAATGACTTGCCATTATGTGGGAGGTATTCTGCTGCACCTTTTAACTAATGACTTGCCATTATGTAGGAGGTATTCCTGCACCTTTTAACTAATGACTTGCCATTATGTGTAGGAGGTATTCCTGCTGCACCTTTTTAACTAATGACTTGCACATTATGTAGAAGTATTCCTGCTGCACCTTTTAACTAATGACTTGCCATTATGTAGGAGGTATTCCTGCCATACCTTTTAACTAATGACTTGCCATTATGTAGGAGTATTCCTGCCACCTTTTAACTAATGACTTGCCATTATGTAGGAGGTATTCCTGCTGCACCTTTTTAACTAATGACTGCCATTATGTAGGAGAGTATTCCTGCTGCACCTTTTAATAATGACTTGCCATTATGTAGAATGGCTATGCTGCACCTTTTAACCTAATGACTTTCCTGGCAGTATTCCTGCCGCACCTTTTAACTAATGACTTGCCATTATATGGGAGGTATTCCTGCCGCACCTTTTTAACTAATGACTTGCCATTATGTGGGAAGTATTCCTGCTGCACCTTTTAACTAATGACTTGCCATTATGTAGGAGAGTATTCCTGCTGCCCTTTTTAACTAATATTTACCATTATGTGGAGAGTATTCCTGCTGCCTTTTAACTAATGACTTGCCATTATGTAGGAGAGTATTCCTGCCGCACCTTTTAATAATGACTTGCCCGTTATGTGGGAAGTATTTTCTTACCTTTTAACTAATGACTTGCCATTATGTAGGAGGTATTTCTGCTGCACCATTAGCTAATGACTTGCCATTATGTGATATTTCTGCTGCACCTATTAGCTAATGTCTTGCCATTATGTGCAAATTATTCCTGCTGCACCTTTAACTAATGACTTGCCATTATGTGGGAGGTATTCCTGCCGCACCTTTTAACTAATGACTTGCCATTATGTAGGTATTCCTGCCGCACCTTTAACTAATGACTTGCCATTATGTAGGAGGTATTCCTGCCGCACCTTTTAATAATATTTGCCATTATGTGGGAAGTATTCTGCTGCACCTTTTAACGCCATTATGTGGGAGACATTCCTGCCGCACCTTTTAACTAATGACTTGCCATTATGTGGGAGGTATTCCTGCTACCTTTTAACTAATGACTTGCCATTATGTGGGAGGTATTCCTGCCGCACCTTTTAACTAATGACTTGCCATTATGTGGGAGGTATTCCTACTTGCACCTTTTAACTAATGACTTGCCATTATGTGGGAGGCTATTCCTGCCGCACCTTTTAACTAATGACTTGCCATTATGTGGGAGGTATTCCTGCTACTGCTGCAACAATGACTTGCCATTATGTAGGAGGTATTCCTGCTACCTTTTTAACTAATGACTTGCCATTATGTGGGAGGTATTCCTGCCGCACCTTTTAACTAATGACTTGCCATTATGCGGGAGGTATTTCTGCTGCACCCATTAGCTAATGACTTGCCATTATGTGGGAGGTATTTCTGCTGCACCTATTAGCTAATGTCTTGCCATTGTGGGAGGTATTCACCTTGCACCTTTTAACTAATGACTTGCCATTATGTGGGGAAGTATTCCTGCCGCACCTTTTAACTAATGACTTGCCATTATGTGGGGGTATTCCTGCCACGCACCTTTTAGCTAATGACTTGCCATTATGTGGGAGGTATTCCTGCGCACCTTTTAACTAATGACTTGCCATTATGTGGGAGGTATTCCTGCTGCACCTTTTAACTGTGACTTGCCATTATGTGGGAGGTATTCCTGCCAGACCTTTTAACTAATGACTTGCCATTATGTGGGGAGGTATTCCTGCCGCACCTTTTAATAATGACTTGCCATTATGTGGGAGGTATTCCTGCCGCACCTTTTAACTAATGACTTGCCATTATGTGGGAGGTATTCCTGCCGCACCTTTTAACTAATGACTTGCCATTATGTGGAAGTATTCCTGCGCAACGCAACCTAATGACTTGCCATTATGTGGGAAGATGGTACCCATTAGCTAATGACTTGCCATTATGTGGGAAATTATTCTGCTGCACCTATTAGCTAATGACTTGCCATTATGTGGAAGTATTTTCTGCTGCACCCATTAGCTAATGACTTGCCATTATGTGGAGGTATTCCTGCCGCACCTTTTAATAATGACTTGCCATTATGTGAGGTATTCCTGCCGCACCTTTTAACTAATGACTTGCCATTATGTAGGAGGTATTCCTGCCGCACCTTTTTTAACTAATGACTTGCCATTATGTGGGAAGGTATTCCCTGCTGCACCTTTTAACTAATGACTTGCCATTATGTGGGAGGTATTCTCCACCTTTACCAACTAATGACTTGCCATTATGTAGGAGGTATTCCTGCACCTTTTTAACTAATGACTTGCCATTATCTGGGGAGGTATTCCTGCCACCGCACCTTTTAGCTAATGACTTGCCATTATGTGGGGTATTCCTGCCCACCTTTTAGCTAATGACTTGCCATTATGTGGGAGGTATTCCTGCCACCTTTTAATAATAAACTTGCCATTATGTGAGGTATTCATACCACACCTTTTAACTAATGACTTGCCATTATGTGGGGGGGGGGGAAATTATTTTCTGCACCTTTTTTAACTAATGACTTGCCATTATGTGGGAATTATTCCTGCCGCACCTTTAACTAATGACTTGCCATTATGTGGGGTAATTCCTGCCGCACCTTTTAACTAATGACTTGCCATTATGTGAAGTATTTCTACTGCACCCATTAGCTAATGACTTGCCATTATGTAAGAATTATTCCTGCCGCACCTTTTAATAATGACTTGCCATTATGTGGGAGGTATTCCTGCCGCACCTTTTAACTGGCTTGCCATTGTGGGAGGTATTCCCTGCCGCACCTTTTAACCTAATGACTTGCCGTATGTAGGAGGTATTCCTGCTGCACCTTTAACTAATGACTTGCCATTATGTGGGAGGTATTCCTGCCGCACCTTTTTAACTAATGACTTGCCATTATGTGGGAGGTATTCCTGCCACCTTTTAACTAATGACTTGCCATTATGTGGGGTATTCCTGCACGCACCTTTTATTAATGACTTGCAGGAGTAATTCCTGCCGCACCTTTTTAACTTAATGACTTGCCATTATGTGGGAGGTATTCCTGCCGCACCTTTTAACTAATGACTTGCCATTATGCTTAGGAGGTATTCCTGCAACACAACTAATGACTTGCCATTATGTGGGAGGTATTCCTGCTGCACCTTTTAACTAGCGGCTTGCCATTATGTAGAATTATTCCTGCCGCACCTTTTAACTAATGACTTGCCATTATGTGGGGGGGTATTCCTGCCGCACCTTTTAATAATGACTTGCCATTATGTAGGAGGTATTTCTGCTGCACCCATTAGCTAATGACTTGCCATTGCTCATAGGAGAGTATTCCTGCCACCTTTTTAACTAATGACTTGCCATTATGTGGGAGTATTCCTGCCGCACCTTTTAACTAATGACTTGCCATTATGTGGGAGGTATTCACCACCGCACCTTTTTAACTAATGACTTGCCATTATGTGGGAGGTATTCCTGCCGCACCTTTTAATAATGACTTGCCATTATGTGGGAGGTATTCCTGCCGCACCTTTTAGCTAATGACTTGCCATTATGTGGGAGGTATTCCTGCTGCACCTTTTAACTAATGACTTGCCATTATGTGGGAGGTATTCCTGCCGCACCTTTTAACTAATGACTTGCCATTATGTGGGAGGTATTCCTGCCGCACCTTTAACTAATGACTTGCCATTATGTGGAGGTATTTCTGCTGCACCCATTAGCTAATGACTTGCCATTATGTAGGAGGTATTCCTGCCGCACCTTTTTAACTAATGACACCATTATGTGGGAGGTATTCCTGCCGCACCTTTTAACTAATGACTTGCCATTATGTGGGAGGTATTCCTGCTGCTTTAACTGACTTGCCATTATGTAGGAGGTATTCATACTGCACCTTTTAACTAATGACTTGCATTATGTAGGAGGTATTCCTGCCCTTTTATTATTGACTTACCATTATGTGGGAGAGTATTCCTGCCGCACCTTTTAACTAATGACTTGCCATTATGTGGGAGGTATTCCTGCCGCACCTTTTAACTAATGACTTGCCATTATGTGGGAGGTATTCCTGCCGCACCTTTTAACTAATGACTTGCCATTATGTGGAGGGTATTCCTGCCGCACCTTTTAACTATTGTTGCCATTGTGTGGGAGTATTTCTGCTGCACCATTAGCTAATGACTTGCCATTATGTGGAGGTATTCCTGCCGCACCTTTTAACTAATGACTTGCCATTGTGTAGGAGGTATTCCTGCTGCACCTATTAGCTAATGACTTGCCATTATGTGGGAGGGTATTCCTGCCGCACCTTTTAACTAATGACTTGCCATTATGTGGGAGGTATTTCTGCTGCACCATTAGCTAATGACTTGCCATTATGTGGGAAGTGTTCCTGCCACCTTTTAACTAATGACTTGCCATTATGTGGAGGTATTTCTGCTGCACCATTAGCTAATGACTTGCCATTATGTGGAGGTATTCCTGCCGCACCTTTTAACTAATGACTTACCATTATGTAGAGGTATTCCTGCTGCACCTTTTAACTAATGACTTGCCATTATGTGGGAGGTATTCCTGCTGCACCTTTTAGCTAATGACTTGCCATTGTATGGGAGGTATTCCTGCCGCACCTTTTAACTAATGACTTGCCATTATGTGGGGTATTCCTGCTGCACCTATTAATGACTTGCCATTATGTGGGAGGTATTCCTGCCGCACCTTTTAACTAATGACTTGCCATTATGTGGGAGGTATTCCTGCCGCACCTTTTAACTAATGACTTGCCATTATGGGAGGTATTCCTGCTGCACCTATTAGCTAATGACTTGCCATTATGTGGGAGGTATTCCTGCCGCACCTTTTAACTAATGACTTGCCATTATGTGGGAGGTATTCCTGCTACACCTATTAGCTAATGACTTGCCATTATGTGGGAGGTATTCCTGTACCTGTTAACTAATGACTTGCCATTATGTGGGGTATTTCTGCTGCACCCTATTAGCTAATGCCTTGCCATTATGTGGGAGGTATTTCTGCTGCACCATTAGCTAATGACTTGCCATTATATGGGAGGTATTCCCTGCCACACCTTTTAACTAATGACTTGCCATTATGTGAGAAGTGTTCATAACACACCTTTTAACTAATGACTTGCCATTATGTGGGTATTCTGCTGCACCTTTGGCTAATGACTTGCCATTATGTAGAGAGTATTCCTGCCACTGTACAACTAATGACTTGCCATTATGTAGGAGGTATTCCTGCTGCACCTATTAGCTAATGACTTGCCATTATGTAGGAGGTATTCCTGCCGCACCTTTTAACTAATGACTTGCCATTGTGTGGGAGTATTCCTGCCGCACCTTTTAACTAATGACTTGCCATTATGTGGGAGAAGTATTCCTGCTGCACCTATTAGCTAATGACTTGCCATTATGCCGGGAGGTATTCCTGCCGCACCTTTTAACTAATGACTTGCCATTATGTGGGAGGTATTCCTGCTACCCTATTAGCTAATGACTTGCCATTATGTGGGGGTGTTCACTGCACCTATTAGCTAATGACTTGCCATTATGTGGGAGGTATTTCTGCTGCACCTATTAGCTAATGCCTTGCCATTGTGTGGGATTTCTGCTGCTTTTTCCGGTAGCTAATGACTTGCCATTATGTGAGGGTATTCCTGCCGCACCTTTTAACTAATGACTTGCCATTATGTGGGGTATTCCTGCCGCACCTTTTTAATAATGACTTGCCATTATGTGGGAGGTATTCCCTGCTGCACCTTTTTTAGCTAATGACTTGCCATTATGTGGGAGGTATTCCTGCCGCACCCTTTTTAACTAATGACTTGCCATTATGTGGGAGGTATTCCTGCTGCACCTATTAGCTAATGACTTGCCATTATGTGGGGTATTCCTGCCGCACCTTTTAACTAATGACTTGCCATTATGTGGGAGGTATTCCTGCCGCACCTTTTAACTAATGACTTGCCATTATGTGGGAGGTATTCCTGCTGCACCTATTAGCTAATGACTTGCCATTATGTGAGGTATTCCTGCCGCACCTTTTAACTAATGACTTGCCATTATGTGGGAGTATTCCTGCCGCACCTTTTAATAATGACTTGCCATTGTATGTAGGTGTTCTACTGCACCTTTTTAGCTAATGACTTGCCATTATGTGGGAGGTATTCCTGCCGCACCTTTTAACTAATGACTTGCCATTATGTGGGAGGTATTCCTGCTGCACCTGTAGCTAATGACTTGCCATTGTATGGGGGTATTCCTGCTGCACACCTTTTAACTAATGACTTGCCATTATGTGGGAGGTATTTCTGCTGCACCTATTAGCTAATGACTTGCCATTGTATGGGAGGTATTCCTGCCACACCTTTTAACTAATGACTTGCCATTATGTGGGAGGTATTTCTGCTGCACCTATTAGCTAATGACTTGCCATTATGTGGGAGGTATTCCTGTACACCTTTTAACTAATGACTTGCCATTATGTGGGAGGTATTCCTGCTGCACCTATTAGCTAATGACTTGCCATTATGTAGAATTATTTCTACTGCACCTATTAGCTAATGCCTTGCCATTATGTACAGGAGGTATTTCTGCTGCCATTAGCTAATGACTTGCCATTATGTAGAGTATTCTGTACACCTTTTTAACTAATGACTTGCCATTGTATTGGAGGTATTTCTGCTGCACCTTTCAGTTAATGCCATTATGTGGGAGGTATTCCTGCTGCACCTATTAGCTAATGCCTTGCCATTATGTAGGAGGTATTTCTGCTGCACCCATTAGCTAATGACTTGCCATTATGTAGGAGGTATTCCTGCCACACCTTTTAACTAATGACTTGCCATTATGTGGAGGTATTCCTGCTGCACCTATTGTTAATGACTTGCCATTATGTGGGAGGTGTTCCTGCTGCACCTATTAGCTAATGACTTGCCATTATGTGGGAGGTATTTCTGCTGCACCTATTAGCTAATGCCTTGCCATTATGTAAGTGTTCTGCTGCACCATTAGCTAATGACTTGCCATTATGTGGGAGGTATTCCTGCCGCACCTTTTAACTAATGACTTGCCATTATGTGGTGTTCTCTGCCTATTAGCTAATGACTTGCCATTATGTGGGAGGTATTTCTGTACCTATTGTAATGTCTTGCCATTATGTGGGAGGTATTTCTGCTGCACCTATTAGCTAATGTCTTGCCATTATATGGGAGGTATTCCTGCCACACCTTTTAACTAATGACTTGCCATTATGTAGGAGGTATTTCTGCTGCACCTATTAGCTAATGCCTTGCCACATTATGTGGGAGGTATTTCTGCTGCACCATTAGCTAATGACTTGCCATTATGTAGGAGGTATTTCTGCTGCACCTTTCAGTTAATGCCATCATGTGGGAAATATTTCTGCTACCTATTAGCTAATGCCTTGCCATTATGTGGGGAGGTATTTCTACTGCACCATTAGCTAATGACTTGCCATTGTGTAGGAGGTATTTCTGCTGCACCTTTCAGTTAATGCCATCATGTGGGAGGTATTTCTGCTGCACCTATTAGCTAATGCCTTGCCATTATGTGGGAGGTATTTCTGCTGCACCCATTAGCTAATGACACACGTATGTGGGAGGTATTTCTGCTGCACCTTTCAGTTAATGCCATCATGTGGGAGTATTTCTACTGCACCTTTTAGCTAATGACTTGCCATTATGTAGGGTATTTCTGCTGCACCCATTAGCTAATGACTTGCCATTATGTAGGAGGTATTTCTGCTGCACCTTTCAGTTAATGCCATCATGTAGGAGGTATTTCTGCTGCACCTATTAGCTAATGCCTTGCCATTATGTGGGAGGTATTTCTGCTGCACCAGTAGCTAATGACTTGCCATTATGTAGGAGGTATTTCTGCTGCACCTTTCAGTTAATGCCATCATGTGGGAAGTATTTCTGCCTTTTAGCTAATGACTTGCCATTATGTGGGAGGTATTTCTGCTGCACCCATTAGCTAATGACTTGCCATTATGTGAGGTATTTCTGCTGCACCTTTTAGCTAATGACTTGCCATTATGTGGGAGGTATTTCTGCTGAACCCATTAGCTAACAGATCGCCATTATGTGGGAGTGTATTTCTGCTGCACCTATTACACGTCTTGCCATTATGTGGGAGGTATTTCTGTTGGCACCTTTTAGCTAATGACTTGCCATTATGTGGAGGTATTTCTGCTGCACTCCATTAGCTAATGACTTGCCATTATGTGGGAGGTATTTCTGTTGCACCTATTAGCTAATGTCTTGCCATTATGTGGGAGGTATTGCTGCACCTATTAGCTAATGTCTTGCCATTATGGGAGGTATTTCTGCTGCACCTTTAGCTAGACTTGCCATTATGTGGGAGGTATTCCTGCCGCACCTTTTAGCTAATGACTTGCCATTATGTGGGAGGTATTCCTGCCGCACCTTTTAACTAATGACTTGCCATTATGTGAGGTATTCCTGCTGCACCTTTTAACTAATGACTTGCCATTATGTGAGGTAGACTCTGCCGCACCTTTTAGCTAATGACTTGCCATTATGGGAGGTATTCCTGCCGCACCTTTTAACTAATGACTTGCCATTATGTGGGAGGTATTCCTGCCGCACCTTTTAACTAATGACTTGCCATTATGTGGGAGGTATTCCTGCCGCACCTTTTAACTACACGACTGCCATGTGGGAGGTATTTCTGCCGCACCTTTTAACTAATGACTCCCGCCATTATGTGGGAGGTATTTCGTTGCACCTATTAGCTAATGACTTGCCATTATGTGGGAGGTATTCCTGCCGCACCTTTTAACTAATGACTTGCCATTATGTGGAGTGTATTTTCGCTGCACCTTTTAACTAATGACTTGCCATTATGTGGGGAGGTATTTCGGTTGCACCTATTAGCTAATGACTTGCCATTATGTGGGAGGTATTCCTGCCGCACCTTTTAACTAATGACTTGCCATTATGGCGGTATTTCTGCTGCACCTTTTAACTAATGACTTGCCATTATGTGGGAGGTATTCCTGCTGCACCTTTTAACTAATGACTTGCCATTATGTGGGAGGTATTTCTTGCCGCACCTTTTAACTAATGACTTGCCATTATGGGAGGTATTGCTGCACCTATTAGCTAATGACTTGCCATTATGTGGGAGGTATTCTGCCGCACCTTTTAACTAATGACTTGCCATTATGTGGGAGGTATTCCTGCCGCACCTTTGAACTAATGACTTGCCATTAAGGGAGGTATTTCTGCTGCACCTTTTAGCTAATGACTTGCCATTATGTGGGAGGTATTCCTGCTGCACCTTTTAACTAATGACTTGCCATTATGTGGGAGGTATTTCTTGCTGCACCTTTAACTAATGACTTGCCATTAGCAGAGGTATTTGCTGTAACTCTATTAGCTAATGACTTGCCATTATGTGGGAGGTATTCCTGCCGCACCTTTTAGCTAATGACTTGCCAATATGTGGGGAGGTATTCCTGCCGCACCTTTTAACTAATGACTTGCCATTATGTGGAGGTATTTCTGCTGCACCTTTTAGCTAATGACTTGCCATTATGTGGAGGTATTCCTGCCGCACCTTTTAACTAATGACTTGCCATTATGTGGGAGGTATTTCTGCTGCACCTTTTAACTAATGACTTGCCATTATGTGGGAGGTATTTCTGCTGCACCTATTAGCTAATGACTTGCCATTATGTGGAGGTATTCCTGCTGCACCTTTTAACTAATGACTTGCCATTATGTGGGAGGTATTTCTGCTGCACCTTTTAACTAATGACTTGCCATTATGTGGGAGGTATTTCTGCTGCACCTATTAGCTAATGACTTGGGCTACATTATGTGGGAGGTATTCCCTGCTGCACCTTTTAACTAATGACTTGCCATTATGTGGGAGGTATTTCTGCTGCACCTTTAACTAATGACTTGCCATTATGTGGGAGGTATTCCTGCCGCACCTTTTAACTAATGACTTGCCATTATGGAGGTATTTCTGCTGCACCTTTTAACTAATGACTTGCCATTATGTGGAGGTATTTCTGTTGCACTCATTAGCTAATGACTTGCCATTATGTGGGGAGGTATTTCTGTTGCACCTTTTAACTAATGACTTGCCATTATGTGGAGTGTATTTCTGCTGCACTTAGCTAATGACTTGCCATTATGTGAGGTATTCCTGCCGCACCTTTTAACTAATGACTTGCCATTATGTGGAGGTATTCCTGCCGCACCTTTTAACTAATGACTTGCCATTATGTGGGAGGTATTTCTGTTGCACCTTTTAGCTAATGACTTGCCATTATGTGGGAGGTATTCCTGCCGTACCTTTAACTAATGACTTGCCATTATGTGGGAGGTATTTTGCTGCACCTTTTAACTAATGACTTGCCATTATGTGGGAGGTATTCTAAGCTGCACCTTTTAACTAATGACTTGCCATTATGTGGGAGGTATTTCTGCTGCACCTTTTAACTAATGACTTGCCATTATGTGGGAGGTATTCCTGCTGCACCTTTTAACTAATGACTTGCCATTATGTGGGAGTGTATTCCTGCTGCACCTTTTAACTAATGACTTGCCATTATGTGGAGGTATTTCTGCTGCACCTATTAGCTAATGACTTGCCATTATGTGGGGAGGTATTTCTGCTGGGCACCTTTTAACTAATGACTTGCCATTATGTGGGAGGTATTTCTGTTGCACCTTTAGCTAATGACTTGCCATTATGGGGAGGTATTCCTGCCGCACCTTTTAACTAATGACTTGCCATTATGTGGGAGGTATTCCTGCCGCACCTTTTAACTAATGACTTGCCATTATGTGGGAGGTATTTCTGTTGCACCTTTTAGCTAATGACTTGCCATTATGTGGGAGGTATTCCTGCTGCACCTTTTAACTAATGACTTGCCATTATGTGGGAGGTATTCTGCCGCACCTTTTAACTAATGACTTGCCATTATGTGGGAGGTATTTCTGCTGCACCTTTTAACTAATGACTTGCCATTATGTGGGAGGTATTTCTGCTGCACCTTTTAACTAATGACTTGCCATTATGTGGGAGGTATTCTGCTGCACCTTTTAACTAATGACTTGCCATTATGTGGGAGGTATTTCTGCCGCACTCATTAGCTAATGACTTGCCATTATGTGGAGGTATTTCTGCTGCACCTATTAGCTAATGACTTGCCATTATGTGAGGTATTCCTGCTGCACCTTTTAACTAATGACTTGCCATTATGTGGGGAGGTATTCCTGCCGCACCTTTTAACTAATGACTTGCCATTATGTGGGAGGTATTTCTGCCGCACCTTTTAGCTAATGACTCGCCATTATGTGGCGGTATTCCTGCCGCACCTTTTAACTAATGACTTTGCCATTATGTGGGAGGTATTCCTGCCGCATCCTTTAACTAATGACTTGCCATTATGTGGGAGTGTATTTCTGTTGTGACCTTTTAATCCAATGACTTATTATGGAGGTATTTCTGCTGCACCTATTAGCTAATGACTTGCCATTATGTGGGAGGTATTTCTGCTGCACCTATTAGCTAATGACTTGCCATTATGTGGGAGGTATTTCGCTGCACCTTTTAACTAATGACTTGCCATTATGTGGGAGGTATTCCTGCTGCACCTTTTAACTAATGACTTGCCATTATGTGGGAGGCATTTCTGCTGCACCTTTTAACTAATGACTTGCCATTATGTGGGAGGTATTTCTGCTGCACCTTTTAACTAATGACTTGCCATTATGTGGGAGGTATTGCCAGACCTTTAACTAATGATCACATGGTCATGTGGGAGGTATTTCTGCTGCACCTTTTAACTAATGACTTGCCATTATGTGGGAGGTATTTCTGCTGCACCTATTAGCTAATGACTTGCCATTATGTGGGAGGTATTTCTGCCGCACCTTTTAACTAATGACTTGCCATTATGTGGGAGGTATTCCTGCTGCACCTTTTAACTAATGACTTGCCATTATGTGGGAGGTATTTGTTGCACCTTATTAGCTAATGACTTGCCATTATGTGGGAGGTATTTCTGCCGCACCTTTTAACTAATGACTTGCCATTATGTGGGAGGTATTCCTGCCGCACCTTTTAACTAATGACTTGCCATTATGTGGGAGGTATTTCTGCCGCACCTTTAACTAACACCTGCCATTATGTGGGGAGGTATTTCTGCTGCACCTTTAACTAATGATCTACATTATGTGGGAGGTATTTCTGCTGCACCTATTAGCTAATGACTTGCCATTATGTGGAGGTATTTGCCGCACCTTTTAACTAATGACTTGCCATTATGTGGGAGGTATTCCTGCTGCACCTTTTAACTAATGACTTGCCATTATGTGGGAGGTATTTCTGCTGCACCTTTTAACTAATGACTTGCCATTATGTGGGAGGTATTTCTGCTGCACCTCTATTAGCTAATGACTTGCCATTATGTGGGAGGTATTCCTGCCGCACCTTTAACTAATGACTTGCCATTATGTGGGAGGTATTTCTTGCTGCACCTTTTAACTAATATCTTGCCATTATGTGGAGTGTATTTCTGCTGCACCTTTTAGCTAATGACTTGCCATTATGAGGTATTCTCAGAGCACCTTTTAACTAATGACTATTATTATGTGGGAGGTATTCCTGCTGCACTTTTAGCTAATGACTTGCCATTATGGAGTGTATTCTGTTTATGACCCCTTTTAACTAATGACTTGCCATTATGTGGGAGGTATTCCTGCCGCACCTTTTAACTAATGACTTGCCATTATGTGGGAGGTATTTCTGCTGCACCTTTAACTAATATCTTGCCATTATGTGGGGGAGGTATTCCTGCTGCACCTTTTAGCTAATGACTTGCCATTATGTGGGAGGTATTTCTGCCGCACCTTTTAACTAATATCTTGCCATTATGTGGGAGGTATTCCTGCTGCACCTATTAGCTAATGTCTTGCCATTATGTGGGAGGTATTCCTGCCGCACCTTTTAACTAATGACTTGCCATTATGTGAGGTATTTCTGTTGCACCCATTTAGCTAATGACTTGCCATTATGTGGAGGTATTTTGCCGTACCCATTAGCTTAATGTCTTGCCATTATGTGGGGAGGTATTTTTGCTGCACCCATTAGCTAATGACTTGCCATTATGTGGGAGGTATTTCTGTTGCACCTATTAGCTAATGTCTTGCCATTATGTGGGAGGTATTTGCTGCACTTTTAGCTAATGCCTTGCCATTATGTGGGAGTGTATTTCTGCTGCACCCCTTTAGCTAATGCCTTGCCATTATGTGGGAGGTATTTCTGCTGCACCTTTAGCTAATGTCTTGCCATTATGTGGGAGGTATTCCTGCTGCACCTTTTAACTAATGACTTGCCATTATGTGGGAGGTATTTTTGCTGCACTTTTAGCTAATGTCTTGCCATTATGTGGGAGTGTATTTCTGCTGCACATTTTAGCTAATGTCTTGCCATTATGTGGGAGGTATTTCTGCTGCACATTTTAAGTAATGCCTTGCCATTATGTGGGAGGTATTTCTGCTGCACTTTTTAGCAAATGCCTTGCCATTATGTGGGAGTGTATTTCTGTTGCACTTTTAGCAAATGCCTTGCCATTATGTGGGAGGTATTTCAAGGCACCTTTTAGCAAA
>JBBBDQ010016337.1:0-13690 GCA_037127315.1 Ascarosepion bandense | reverse complement strand
TTCTGTTGGAAAAGATCTCCAATATATTCGTCTGATCGCTGGAGTCTTTTCTTCTTTAATATGAGCGTTCCGCTCCTTAATTTTATAGTCGGTTGTTTCTGTTTGCCGTGGAAAAGATCTCCTGATATTCGTATCATCGCTGGAGTCTTTCTCTTTCTTTAATATGAGCGTTCCGCCCTTTTAATTTGAGAATGGTTGCTCTCTCTCTTGCCGTGAAAGATCTCCTGAAATATATTCGTCTGATCGCTGAGTCTTTTCTTTCTTTAATATGAGCGTTCCGCCCTTTGGTTTTATAGTCGGCTGTTTCCCTTCTCTTGCCGTGGAAAAGATCTCCAATATATTCGTCTCATCGCTGGAGTCTTTTCTCTTTTTTAATATGAGCGTTCCGCCCTTTAATTTTATAGTCGGTTGCTCTTCTCTTGCATGGAAAAGATCTCCAATATATTCGTCTGATCGCTGGAGTCTTTTCTCTTTCTTTAATATGAGCGTTCCGCCCATTAATTTTATAGTCGGTTGCTCTCTTCTTGCCGGAAAAGATCTCCATTATATTCGTCTGATCGCTGGAGTCTTTTCTCTTTCTTTTAATATGAGCGTTCCGCCCTTTAATTCTGGATAGTCGGTTGCTCTCTTCTCGTTGTGGAAAAGATCTCCAGTATATTCGTCTGATCGCTGGAGTCTTTTCTCTTTCTTTTAATATGAGCGTTCCGCCCTTTAATTTATAGGTTGTATGTTTCCTCTTCTTGCCGTGGAAAAGATCTCGTATGACCGCTCTGATCGCTGGAGTCTTTTCTCTTTCTTTAATATGAGCGTTCCGCCCTTTAATTTTTATGGTCGGTTGCTCTCTCTCTTGCCATGAGAAAAGATCTCAATATATTCGTATCATGTGAGTCTTTTTTCTCTTTCTCTAATACTGAAGCGTTCCGCCCTTTAATTTTAGTCGGTTCTCTCTCTCTTATGTATGGAAAAGATCTCAACATATTCGTCTGATCTCTTTCAGTCTTTTCTCTTTCACTAATATAGGCGTTCCTTTTTAATTTTATAGTCGGTTGCTCTCTCTTGCCGTGGAAAAGATCTCAATAATATTCATCTGATCGCTGGAGTCTTTTCTCTTTCTTAATATAGACGTTCCCGCCCTTTAATTTTATAGTCGGTTGCTCTCTCTCTTCACCGTGGAAAAAGATCTCGGTATATTCGTCTGATCGCTGAGTCTTTTATACTGCTAATATGAGCGTTCGCACTTTAATTTTTATAGTCGGTTGCTCTCCTCACTTGCCGTGGAGAAAAGATCCTCCAGTACTCTCTTCAATCTGATCGCTGGAGGTCTTTCTCTTTCTTCAACATGAGCGTTCCGCCTTTAATTTTATAATCGGTTGCTCTCTCTGCGCCGTGGAAAAGTCTTAATATATTCGTCTGATCGCTGAGTCTTTCTCTTCCTCCTCCGGCCATTCCCGCCGCTTCAATTTCCCCTGAAGTCAATTTTGCTCTCTCTTGCGTGAAAAAATCTCCAATATATTCGTCTGATCGCTGGAGTCTTTTCTCTTTCTTCAATATGGGCGTTCCGCCGCTGATTTTTACTAAGTGGTTGCTCTCTCTCTTTTCGTGGAAAAGATCTCCAAATTATGTTGTTCGTCAGCGGTCTTTTCTCTTTCTTTAATATGACGATGCTGCAATTTTATAGTCCGGTTCATCCTCTCTTACCGTGGAAAAGATCTCCAATATATTCTGTCAGATCGCTGGAGTCTTTTCTCTTTCGCTATAACCTGAGCGTTCCATGCTAATTTTATAGTCGGTTGCTCTCTCTCCCGCAGTGAAAAAGATCTCCGGTATATTCGTCGATCAGCGGAGTCTCTGTCTCTTCCTGAGCGTTCCGCCCTTTAATTTATAGTCGGTTGCTCTCTCTTGCCGTCAGAAAAAGATCTCCAATGTATTCGTCACGATCGCTGGAGTCTTTTCTCTTTCTTTAATATGGTGATTCCGCCCTTTAATTTTATAGTCGGTTGCTCTCTCTCTTACCGTGGAAAAGATCTCAATATATTCGTCTGATCGCTGCAGTCTTTTCTCTTTCTTCTTATGAGCGTTCCGCCCTTTAATTTTTATAGTCAGTTTTTGCTCTCTCTCTTGCCGTGGAAAAGATCTCCGGTATATTCGTCTGATCGCTGGAAGTCTTTTCTCTTTCTTTAATATGAGCGTTCGCCACTTTAATTTTATAGTCGGTTGCTCTCTCTCTTGCCGTGGAAAAGATCTCCAATATATTCGTCTGATCGCTGGAGTCTTTTCTCTTTCTTTAATATGAGCGTTCCGCCCTTTAATTTTATAGTCGGTTGCTCTCTCTCTTGCCATGGAAAAGATCTCCATTATATTCGTCATCGCTGGAGTCTTTTCTCTTTCTTTAATATGAGCGTTCCGCCCTTTAGTTTTATAGTCGGTTGCTCTCTCTTTGCCGTGGAAAAGATCTCAATTCGTCGATCGCTGGAGTCTTTTCTCTTTCTTTAATATGAGCGTTCCGCCCTTTAATTTTATAGTCGTTGCTCTCTCTCTTGCCGTGGAAAAGATCTCCAATATATTCGTCTGATCGCTGGAGTCTTTTCTCTTTCTTAATATGAGCGTTCCCGCCCTTTAATTTTATAGTCGGTTGCTCTCTCTCTTTTCGTGAGAAAAGATCTCCAATATATTCGTCCTCATCGCTGGAGTCTTTTCTCTTTCTTAATATGAGCGTTCCGCCCTTTAATTTTATAGTCAGTTGCTCTCTCTCTTGCCGTGGAAAAGATCTCCAGTATATTCGTCTGATCGCTGGAGTCTTTTCTCTTTCTTTAATATGAGCGTTCCGCCCTTTATTTTATAGTCGGTTGCTCTCTCTCTTGCCGTGGAAAAGATCTCCAATATATTCGTATCATCGCTGGTCGCCTCTTTCTTTTAATATGAGCGTTCCGCCCTTTAATTTTATAGTCGGTTGCTCTCTCTCTTGCCATTGGAAAAGATCTCAATATATTCGTCTGATCGCTGGAGTCTTTTCTCTTTCTTTAATATGAGCTTTTTCCGCCCTTTAATTTTATAGTCGGTTGCTCTCTCTCTTCACCGTGGAAAAGATCTTTCAGTATATTCGTCTGATCGCTGGAGTCTTTTCTCTTTCTTTAATATGAGCGTTCCGCCCTTCCATTTTATAGTCGGTTGCTCTCTCTCTTGCCGTGGAAAAGATCTCCAATATATTCGTCTGATGTTTGGAGTCTTTTCTCTTTCTTAATATGAGCGTTCCGCCCTTTAATTTTATAGTCGGTTGCTCTCTCTTGCCGTGGAAAAGATCTCCAGTATATTCGTCTGATCGCTGGAGTCTTTTCTCTTTCTTTAATATGAGCGTTCCGCCCTTTAATTTTATAGTCGGTTGCTCTCTCTCTTGCCGTGGAAAAGATCTCAATATATTCGTCAGTCGCTGGAGTCTTTTCTCTTTCTTTAATATGAGCACGTTCCGCCCTTTAATTTTATAGTCGGTTGCTCTCTCTCTTGCCGTGGAAAAGATCTCCAATATATTCGTCTGATCGCTGGAGTCTTTTCTCTTTCTTTAATATGAGCGTTCCGCCCTTTAATTTTATAGTCAGGGATTTGCTCTCTCTCTTGCCGTGGAAAAGATCTCCAGTATATTCGTCTGATCGCTGAGTCTTTTCTCTTTCTTTAATATGAGCGTTCCCGCCCTTCAATTTTATAGTCGGTTGCTCTCTCTCTTGCCGTGGAAAAGATCTCCAATATATTCGTCTGATCGCTGGAGTCTTTTCTCTTTCTTTAATATGAGCGTTCCGCCCTTTAATTTTATAGTCGGTTGCTCTCTCTCTTGCCGTGGAAAAAGATCTCAAATATATTCGTCTCATCACTGGAGTCTTTTCTCTTTCTTCAACTGAGCATTCCGCCCTTTAATTTTATAGTCAGTTGCTCTCTCTCTTGCCGTGGAAAAGATCTCAATATATTCGTCTGATCGCTGGAGTCTTTTCTCTTTCCTTAATATGAGCGTTCCGCCCTTTAATTTTATAGTCGGTTGCTCTCTCTCTTGCCGTGGAAAAGATCTGCAATATATTCGTCTGATCGCTGGAGTCTTTTCTCTCTTTAATATGAGCGTTCCGCACCTTTAATTTTATAGTCGGTTGCTCTCTCTTGCCGTGGAAAAGATCTCCAATATATTCGTCTCATCGCTGCGGTCTTTTTCTTTCTTTAATATCAGGCCATTCCTTAACTTTGGTACTATAGTCGGTTGCTCTCTCTTGCCGTGGAAAAGATCTCCAGTATATTCGTCTGATCACTGGAGTCTTTTCTCTTTCTTTAATATGAGCGTTCCCGCCCTTTAATTTTATAGTCGGTTGCTCTCTCTTGCCGTGGAAAAGATCTCAATATATTCGTATCTCGCTGAGTCTTTCTCTTTCTTTCTTTATGAGCGTTCCGCCCTTTAATTTTATAGTCGGTTGCTCTCTCTCTTGCCGTGGAAAAGATCTCCAATATATTCGTCTGATCGCTGGAGTCTTTCTCTTTCTTCAATATGAGCTTTCCGCCCTTTAATTTTATAGTCGGTTGCTCTCTCTCTTGCCGTGGAAAAGATCTCCAGTGTATTCGTCTGATCGCTGGAGTCTTTTCTCTTTCTTCAGCCTTGGGCATTCCCGCCCTTTAATTTTATAGTCAGTTGCTCTCTCTCTTGCCGAAATGGAAAAGATCTCCAATATATTCGTATCATCGCTGGAGTCTTTTCTCTTTCTTCTTTATGAGCGTTCCGCCCTTTAATTTTTATAGTCGGTTGCTCTCTCTCTTGCCGTGGAAAAGATCTCAGTATATTCGTCTGATCATGGAGTCTTTTCTCTTTCTTAATATGAGCGTTCCGCCCTTTAATTTTATAGTCGGTTGCTCTCTCTCTTGCCGTGGAAAAGATCTCCAGTATATTCGTCTGATGCGCTGGAGTCTTTTCTCTTTCTTTAATATGAGCGTTCCGCCCTTTAATTTATAGTCGGTTGCTCTCTCTCTCTTTACCGTGAAAGATCTCCAATATATTCGTCTGATCGCTGAGGTCTTTTCTCTTTCTTTAATAGGCGTTCCGCCCTTCAATTTCTAGTCGGATTTGCTCTCTCTCTTGCCGTGGAAAAAAGATCTCAATATATTCGTCTGAGTGCTTCAAGTCTTTTCTCTTTCTTTAATATGAGCGTTCCGCCCTTTAATTTTATAGTCGGTTCACTCTCTCTTGCCGTGGAAAAGATCTCAATATATTCGTCTGATCGCTGGAGTCTTTTCTCTTTCTTTATATGAGCGTTCCGCCCTTTAATTTTATAGTCGGTTGCTCTCTCTTGCCGTGGAAAAAGATCTCAGTATATTCGTCTGATCGCTGGAGTCTTTTCTCTTTCTTCAATATGGGCGTTCCGCCCTTTAATTTTATAGTCGGTTGCTCTCTCTTTTATGAAATGGAAAAAGATCTCCAATATATTCGTCTGATCGCTGGAGTCTTTTCTCTTTCTTTAATATGAGCGTTCCGCCCTTTAATTTTATAGTCGGTTGCTCTCTCTCTTGCCGTGGAAAAGATCTCCAGTATATTCGTCTGATCGCTGGAGTCTTTTCTCTTTCTTTAATATGAGCGTTTCCGCCCTTTAATTTTATAGTCGGTTGCTCTCTCTCTTACCGTGGAAAAGATCTCCAGTATATTCGTCTGATCGCTGAGTCTTTTCTTCTTCATGAGCGTTCCGCCCTTTAATTTTATAGTCGGTTGCTCTCTCTCTTGTAAATGGAAAAGATCTCCAATATATTCGTCTGATCGCTGGAGTCTTTCTCTTTCTTTAATATGAGCGTTCCGCCCTTTATTATAGTCGGTTGCTCTCTCTCTTGCCGTGGAAAGATCTCCAATATATTCACGTCTGATCGCTGGAGTCTTTTCTGCTTTCTTTAATATGAGCGTTCCGCCCTTTAATTTTATAGTCGGTTGCTCTCTCTTGCCGTGGAAAAAGATCTCCAATATATTCGTCTGATCACTGGAGTCTTTCTCTTTCTTTAATATGAGCGTTCCTTTAATTTTATAGTCGGTTGCTCCTCTCTTGCCGTGGAAAAGATCTCCAATATATTCGTCTGATCGCTGGAGTCTTTTCTCTTTCTTTGTATGAGCGTTCCGCCCTTTAATTTTGAGTCGGTTGCTCTCTCTCTCTTCTACCATGGAAAAGATCTCCAGTATATTCGTCTGAGTCGCTGGAGTCTTTTCTCTTTCTTTAATATGAGCGTTCCGCCCTTTAATTTTATAGTCGGTTGCTCTCTCTCTTGCCGTGGAAAAGGATCTCCAGTATATTCGTCTGATCGCTGGAGTCTTTTCTCTTCTTTAATATGAGCGTTCCGCCCTTTAATTTTATAGTCGGTTGCTCTCTCTTGCCGTGGAAAAGATCTCCAATATATTCGTCTGATCATGGAGTCTTTTCTCTTTCCTTAATATGAGCGTTCCGCCCTTTAATTTTTATAGTCGGTTGCTCTCTCTCTTGCCATTAAGAAAGATCTCCAGTATATTCGTCTGATCGCTGGAGTCTTTTCTCTTTCTTTAATATGAGCGTTCCGCCCTTTAATTTTATAGTCGGTTGCTCTCTCTCTTGCCGTGGAAAAGATCTCCAATATATTCGTCTGATCGCTGGAGTCTTTTCTATAACTGTATGGAGGCGTTCCGCCCTTTAATTTTATAGTCAGTTTGCTCTCTCTTCTACCCGTGGAAAAGATCTCAATATATTCAACCGTCTGATCGCTGGAGTCTTTTCTCTTTCTTTAATATGAGCGTTCCGCCCTTTAATTTTTTATAGTCGGTTGCTCTCTCTCTTGCCGTGGAAGATCTCCAGTATATTCGTCTGATCGCTGGAGTCTTTTCTCTTTCTTTAATATGAGCGTTCCGCCCTTTAAATTTTATAGTCGGTTGCTCTCTCTCTTGCCGTGGAAAAGATCTCCAATATATTCGTCTGATCGCTGGAGTCTTTTCTCTTTCTTAAAGGCGTTCCGCCCTTTAATTTATAGTCCAGTTTACTCTCTCTTGCCGTGGAAAAGATCATTATGTTGTCTGATCGCTGGAGGTCTTTTCTCTTTCTTTAATATGAGCGTTCCGCCCTTTAATTTTATAGTCGGTTGCTCTCTCTCTTGCCGTGGAAAAGATCTCCAGTATATTCGTCTGATCGCTGGAGTCTTTTCTCTTTCTTTAATATGAGCGTTCCGCCCTTTAATTTTATAGTCGGTTGCTCTCTGCTTGCCGTGGAAAAGATCTCCAATATATTCGTCTGATCGCTGGAGTCCTTTTTCTACTTTCTTTCTAATATGAGCGTTCCGCCCTTTAATTTTATAGTCGGTTGCTCTCTCTCTCTTGCCGTGGAAAAGATCTCCAATATATTCGTCTGATCCCCGCTGGGAGTCTTTTCTCTTTCTTTAATATGGGCGTTCCCGCCCTTTAATTTTATAGTCGAGTTTGCTCTCTCTTGCCGTGGAAAAGATCTCCAATATATTCGTCTGATCGCTGGAGTCTTTTTTCTCTTTCTTCACTAATATCATTCCGCCCTTTATTGAACATAGTCGGTTGCTCTCTCTCTCTTGCCGTGGAAAAGATCTCCAATATATTCGTCTGATCGCTGGAGTCTTTTCTCTTTCTTTAATATGAGCGTTCCGCCCTTTAATTTTATAGTCAGTTGCTCTCTCTCTTCCCTTGCGTGGAAAAGATCTCCAGTATATTCGTCTGATCGCTGGAGTCTTTTCTCTTTCTTTAATATGAGCGTTTCCGCCCTTTAATTTTATAGTCGGTTGCTCTCTCTCTTGCCGTGGAAAAGATCTCCAGTATATTCGTCTGATCGCTGGAGTCTTTTCTCTTTACACCTTCAATAGGAGCGTTCCCCGCCCTTTAATTTTGTAGTCGGTTGCTCTCTCTTGCCGTGGAAAAGATCTCAATATATTCGTCTGATCGCTGGAGTCTTTTCTCTTTCTTTAATATGAGCGTTCCCGCCCTTTAATTTTATAGTCGGTTGCTCTCTCTCTTCCGCCGTGGAAAAGATCTCAATATATTCGTCTGATCGCTGGAGTCTTTTCTCTTTCTTCTAATATGAGCGTTCCGCGCTTTAATTTATAGTCGGTTGCTCTCTCTCTTGCCGTGGAAAAGATCTCCAGTATATTCGTCTGATCGCTGGAGTCTTTTCTCTTTTCTTTAATATGCGTTCCGCCCTTTAATTTATAGTCGGTTGCTCTCTCTCTTGCCATTGGAAAAGATCTCCAATATATTCGTCCTGATGCTGGGAATGCTTTTCTCTTTCTTTAATATGAGCGTTCCGCCCTTTAATTTTATAGTCGGTTGCTCTCTCTTGCCGTGGAAAAGATCTCCAGTATATTCGTCTGATCGCTGGAGTCTTTTCTCTTTCTTTAATATGAGCGTTCCGCCCTTTAATTTTATAGTCGGTTGCTCTCTCTCTTGCCGTGGAAAAGATCTCAATATATTCGTCTGATCGCTGGAGTCTTTTCTCTTTCTGTATATGAGCGTTCCGCCCTTTAATTTTATAGTCGGTTGCTCTCTCTCTTGCCGTGGAAAAGATCTCCAATATATTCGATGATCGCTGGAGTCTTTTCTCTTTCTTTAATATGAGCGTTCCGCCCTTTAATTTTATAGTCGGTTGCTCTCTCTCTTGCCATTGAAAAGATCTCCGGTATATTCGTCTGATCGCTGGAGTCTTTCTCTTTCTTTAATATGAGCGTTCCGCCCGCTTCTTGTTTATAGTCGGTTGCTCTCTCTCTTGCCGTGGAAAAGATCTCAATATATACGTCGTCGGCACAGGTCTTTCTCTTTAATATGAGCGTTCCGCCCTTTAGACTTTTATAGTCGGTTGCTCTCTCTCTTGCAAATGAAAGATCTCCAATATATTCGTCTCATCGCACAAGTCTTTTCTCTTTCTTCAATATGAGCGTTCCGCCCTTTAATTTTATAGTCGGTTGCTCTCTCTCTTGCCGTGGAAAAGATCTCCAATATATTCGTCTGATCGCTGGAGTCTTTTCTCTTTCTTTAATATAGGCGTTCCGCCCTTTAATTTGCAGACGGTTGCTCCTCTCTCTTGCCGTGGAAAAGTCTCCAATATATTCGTCTGATCGCTGGAGTGCACTGCTCTTTCTTTAATATGAGCGTTCCGCCCTTTAATTTTATAGGCCAGTTTGCTCTCTCTCTTGCGCAAGTGGAAAAGATCTCCAATATATTCGTCCTGTCGCTGGAGTCTTTTCTCTTTCTTTAATATGAGCGTTCCGCCCTTTAATTTATAGTCGGTTGCTCTCTCTCTTGCAGAAAGATCTCCAGTATATTCGTCTGATCGCTGGAGTCTTTTCTCTTTTCTTTAATATGAGCGTTCCGCCCTTTAATTTTATAGTCGGTTGCTCTCTCTCTTGCCGTGGAAAAGATCTCCAATATATTCGTATGTCTTTGGAGTCTTTTCTCTTTCTTTAATATGAGCGTTCCGCCCTTTAATTTTATAGTGGTTGCTCTCTCTCTTGCCGTGGAAAAGATCTCAATATATTCATCTGGTCGCTGGAGTCTTTCTCTTTAATAGACTTCCGCCCTTCATTTTATAGTCGTTTGCTCTCTCTCTTGCCGTGGAAAAGATCTCCAGTATATTCGTCTGATCGCTGGAGTCTTTTCTCTTTGCTAATATGAGCGTTCTGCCCTTTAATTTTATAGTCGGTTGCTCTCTCTCTTGCCGTGGAAAAGATCTCAATATATTCGTCTGATCGCTGGAGTCTTTTCTCTTTCTTTAATATGAGCGTTCCGCCCTTTAGAATTTTATAGTCGGTTGCTCTCTCTCTTGCGGAAAAGATCTCCAATATATTCGTCTGATCGCTGGAGTCTTTTCTCTTTCTTTAATATGAGCGTTCCGCCCTTTAATTTTTATAGTCGGTTGCTCTCTCTCTTGCCGTGGAAAAGATCTCCAATATATTCGTCTGATCGCTGGAGTCCTTTCTCTTTCTTCTAATATGAGCGTTCCGCCTTTAATTTATAGTCGGTTGCTCTCTATAACACGCCGTGGAAAAGAGATCTCCAATATATTCGTCACAGTCGCTGGGTCTTTTCTCTTTCTTTCTTGAGCATTCCGCCGCACCGTTTATAGTCGGTTACTCTCTCTCTTGCCGTGGAAAAGATCTCAGTATATTCGTCTGATCGCTGGAGTCTTTTCTCTTTCTTTAATATGAACGTTCCGCCCTTTAATTTTATAGTCGGTTGCTCTCTCTCTTGCACCGTGGAAAAGATCTCCAATATATTCGTCTGATCGCTGGAGTCTTTTCTACTTTCTTTAATATGAGCGTTCCGCCCTTTAATTTTATAGTCGGTTGCTCTCTCTCTTGCCGTGGAAAAGATCTCCAATATATTCGTCTGATCGCTGGAGTCTTTTCTCTTTTCTTTAATGTAGAGCGTTCCGCCCTTTAATTTTATAGTCGGTTGCTCTCTCTCTTGCCGTGGAAAAGATCTCAATATCTTCGTCTGATCGCTGGAGTCTTTTCTCTTTCTTTAATATCAGCGTTCCGCCCTTTAATTTTATAGTCGGTTACTCTCTCTTGCCGTGGAAAAGATCTCAGTATATTCGTCTGATCGCTGGAGTCTTTTCTCTTTCTTTAATATGAGCGTTCCATCCTTTAATTTTATAGTCGGATTTGCTCTCTCTCTTTAAAATGGAAAAGATCTCCAATATATTCGTCTCTGATGTGAGTCTTTTCTCTTTCTTCATTACCGACGTTCCCGCCCTTTTAAAATTTTTATAGTCCGGATTTGCTCTCTCTCTTCTTACCGTGGAAAGATCTCAATATATTCGTCTCATCGCTGGAGTCTTTCTCTTTCTTTAATATGAGCGTTCTGCCTTTAATTTTATAGTCGGTTGCTCTCTCTCTTGCCGTGGAAAAGATCTCCAATATATTCGTCTGATCGCTGAGTCTTTTCTCTTTCTTTAATATGAGCGTTCCGCCCTTTAATTTATAGTCGGTTGCTCTCTCTCTTGCCGTGGAAAAGATCTCCAATATATTGTCTGATCGCTGGAGTCTTTTCTCTTTCTTTAATATGAGCGTTCCGCCCTTCATTACATCAGTTCCTCCTCTCTTTCATCCGAAAAGATCTCCAATATATTCATCTCTCATCGGCACCGATCTTTTCTCTTTCTTTAATATGAGCGTTCCGCCCTTTAATTTTCGCGTCGGTTGCTCTCTCTCTTGCCGTGGAAAAGATCTCAGTATATTCGTCTGATCGCTGGAGTCTTTTCTCTTCCTAACTATCCTGAGCGTTCCGCCCTTTAATTTTATAGTCGGTTGCTCTCTCTTGCCGTGGAAAAAGAAGATCTCCAATATATTCGTATCATCGCTGGAGTCTTTTCTCTTTCTTTGTATGAGCGTTCCGCCCTTTAATTTTATAGTCGGTTGCTCTCTCTTGCCGTGGAAAGAGTCTCCAATATATTCGTCTGATCGCTGGAGTCTTTCTTAATATGAGCTTTCCGCCCTTTGGTACATATTGGTTGCTCTCTCTTGCCGTGGAAAAGGTCTCCAGTATATTCGTCTGATCGCTGGAGTCTTTCCTCTTTCTTTAATAACGAACGTTCCGCCCTTTAATTTTATAGTCAGTTTGCTCTCTCTCTTGCCGTGGAAAAGATCTCCAATGTATTCGTCTGATCGCTGGAGTCTTTTCTCTTTCTTTAATATGAGCGTTCACGCCCTTTAATTTTATAGTCGGTTGCTCTCTCTTGCCGTGGAAAAGATCTCCAATATATTCGTCTGATCGCTGGAGTCTTTTCTCTTTCTGCTAATATGAGCGTTCCGCCCTTTAATTTATAGTCTGCTCTCTCTTGTAAAGTGGAAAAGATCTCCAATATATTCGTCCTGATCGCTGGAGTCTTTTCTCTTTCTTAATATGAGCGTTTCCGCCGCTTTAATTTCATAATTCGTTCGCTCTCTCTTGCCGTGGAAAAGATCTCAATATATTCGTCACGATCGCTGGAGTCTTTTCTCTTTTCTTTAATATGAGCGTTCCGCCCTTTATTTATAGTCGGTTGCTCTCTCTCTTGCCGTGGAAAAGATCTCCAGTATATTCGTCTGATCGCTGGAGTCTTTTTCTCTTTCTTTAATATGAGCGTTCCGCACTTTAATTTTATAGTCGGTTTGAGTCTCTCTCTTGCCGTGGAGAAAGATCTCAATATATTCGTCTGATCGCTGTAAGAGTCTTTTCTCTTTCTTTTCTAATATGAGCGTTCGCCTTTAATTTTTATAGTCGGTTGCTCTCTCACTGCGTGGAAAAGATCTCTCCAATATATTCGTCTGATCGCTGGAGTCTTTTCTTTTTCTTCAATATGAGCGTTTCCGCCCTTTAGTTTATAGTCTGGTTCTCTCTCTTGCCGTGGAAAAGATCTCAGTATATTCGTCTGATCGCTGGAGAGTCTTTTCTCTTTCTTTAATATGAGCGTTCCCGCCCTTTAATTTTATAGTCGGGATTGCTCTCTCTCTTGCCGTGGAAAAGATCTCCAATATATTCGTCTGATCGCTGGAGTCTTTCTCTTTCTTTAATATGAGCGTTCCGCCCTTCAATTTTATAGTCGGTTGCTCTCTCTTGCGGTGGAAAAGATCTCCAATATATTCCGTCTGATCGCTGGAGTCCTTTTCTCTCTTTAATATGAGCATTCCGCCCTTTAATTTTATAGTCGGTTGCTCTCTCTTGCCATGGAAAGATCTCCAATATATTCGTCTGATCACTTTAGCGTCTTTTCTCTTTCTTTAATATGAGCGTTCCGCCCTTTAATTTTATAGTCGGTTGCTCTCTCTCTTGCCGTGGAAAAGATCGTATATTCGTCTGATCGCTGGAGTCTTTTTCTCTTTCTTAATATGAGCGTTCCGCCCTTTAATTTATAGTCGGTTGCTCTCTATAGCATACCGTGGAAAAGATCTCAATATATTCGTCTGATCGCTGGAGTCTTTTCTCTTTCTTCAATATTGTTCCGCCCTTTAATTTTATAGTCGTTGCTCTCTCCTTGCAAATGGAAAAGATCTCCAATATATTCGTCACGATCGCTGGAGTCTTTTCCTCTTTCCTTCACTCTGAGCGTTCCGCCCTTTAATTTTATGAGTCAGTTCCTCTCTCTCTTGCCGTGGAAAAGATCTCCAATATATTCGTCTGATCGCTGGAGTCTTTTCTCTTTCTTCTTTCTGAGCGTTCCGCCCTTTAATTTTATAGTCGGTTGCTCTCTCTCTTGCCGTGGAAAAGATCTCCAATATATTCGTCTGATCGCTGGAGTCTTTTCTCTTTCTTCAATATGAGCGTTCCCGCCCTTTAATTTTATAGTCGGTTGCTCTCTCTCTTACCGTGGAAAAGATCTCCAATATATTCGTCTGATCGCTGGAGTCTTTTCTCTTTCTTCAACCGACGTTCCGCCCTTTAATTTGTAGTCGGTTGCTCTCTCTCTTGCCGTGGAAAAGATCTCCAATATATTCGTCTGATCGCTGGAGTCTTTTCTCTTTCTTAATATGACCGTTCCGCCCTTTAATTTTATAGTCGGTTGCTCTCTCTCTTGCCGTGGAAAAGATCTCGGTATATTCGTCTGATCGCTGGAGTCTTTTCTCTTTTCTTAATATGAGCGTTCCGCCCTTTAATTTTATAGTCGGTTGCTCTCTCTCTTGCCGTGGAAAGATCTCCAATATATTCGTCTGATCGCTGGAGTCTTTTCTC
>JBBBDQ010016319.1:0-11463 GCA_037127315.1 Ascarosepion bandense | reverse complement strand
TAAACTAAAGGCAAGGATTATGGCAGCACATCACCCCTTACATATGGCTACCTACACTGCCCAGACTACAAACATGATTATTATGTGTGGGGCAGAGTTGAGTGAGAGACCAACATAAAACTCCTTGTAATATCAAAGATGAACTGAGAGGCAAACATTATGGCAGCACATCACCCCTTACATATGGCTACCTACCTGTCAGACTGAAACCCATTGATTATTATGTGTGGGGGGCAGAGTTGAGAGTGAGAGACCAACAAAACTCCTTGTAATATCAAAGATGAACTGAAGGCAAACATTGTAGCACATCCCACCCTTACATATGGCTACCTACCTGTCCAGACTGAAACCCATTGATTATTATGTGTGGGGCAGAGTTGAGTGAGAGACCAACAAAACTCTCTTGTAAATATCAAAGATGAACTGAAGGCAAACATTATGGCCTTTATCACACACCACATATGGCTACCTACCTGTGCTCCAGACTGAAACCCCATTGATTATTATGT
Organism: Ascarosepion bandense; assembly: GCA_037127315.1. Lineage (NCBI taxonomy): Eukaryota > Metazoa > Mollusca > Cephalopoda > Sepiida > Sepiidae > Ascarosepion > Ascarosepion bandense. Next base: position 10,954 of record JBBBDQ010016319.1, on the reverse strand, counting down.
GTGGGGCAGAGTTGGTAAAGAGACCAACAAAAACTCCTTGTAATATCAAAGATGAACTGAAGGCAAACATTATGGCAAAGCACATCACACTTACATATGGCTACCTACCTGTCCAGACTGAAACCCCCTTGATTATTATGTGTGGGGCAGGATTGGTGAGAAGACCAACAAAACTCCTTGTAATATCAAAGATGAACTGAAGGCAAACATTATGGCAGCACATCCTGCCATATGGCTACCTACCTGTCCAGACTGAAACCCCATTGATTATTATGTGTGGGGCAGAGTTGAGTGAGAGACCAACAAAACTCCTTGTAATATCAGATGAACTGAAGGCAAACATTATGGCAGCACATCACCCTTGCTTATGGCTACCTACCTGCCCAGACTGAAACCCCTTGATTATTATGTGTAGGGCAGAGTTGGTGGGGAACCAATAAAAACTCCTTGTAATATCAAAGATGAACTGAGAAGGCAAACATTATGGCAGCACACATCACCCTTACATATGGCTACCTACCTGTCCAGACTGGAGAAACCCCATTGATTATTATGTGTGGGGCAGAGTTGAGTGAGGAGAGACCAACAAAACTCCTTGTAATATCAAAGATGAACTGAAGGCAAAGATTATGGCAGCACATCACCCTTGCTTATTTCCTACCTGTCCAGACTGAAACCCCATTGATTATTATGTGTGAGGCAGAGTTGAGTGAGAGACCAACAAACTCCTTGTAATATCCGAATGAACTGAAGGCAAACATTATGGCAGCACATCACCACTTACATATGGCTACCTACCTGACCAGACTGAAACTAGTAGTTATTATGTGTGGGGCAGAGTTGAGTGAAGACCAACAAAACTCCTTGTAATATCAAAGATGAACTGAAGGCAAGGATGTGGCAGCACATCACCCTTACATATGGCTACCTACCTGTCAGACTGAAACCCCATTGATTATTATGTGTGGGGCAGAGTTGAGTGAGGAACCAACAAAACTCCTTGTAATATCAGATGAACTGAAGGCAAACATTATGTAGCACATCACCCCTTACATATGGCTACCTACCTGTCCAGACTGAAACCCCATTGATTATTATGTGTGGGGCAGAGTTGAGTGAGAAACCAACCAAAACTCCTTGTAATATCAAAGATGAACTGAAGGCAAGGATTATGGCAGCACATCACCCCTTACATATGGCTACCTACCTGTCCAGACTGAAACCCTTGATTATTATGTGTGGGGCAGAGTTGAGTGAGAGACCAACAAAACTCCTTGTAATATCAAGGAATGAACTGAAGGCAAACATTATGGCAGCACATCACCCCTTACATGTGGCCTCTGTCCAGACTGAAACCCCATTGATTATTATGTGTGGGGCAGAGTTGAGTGAGGGTAACAAAACTCCCTTGTAATATCAAAGATGAACTGAAGCAAGGATTATGGCAGCACATCACCCATACATATGGCTACCTACCTGTCCAGACTGAAACCCCATTGATTAGTAACAATGAGGGCAGAGTTGGTGAGAGACCAACAAAACTCCTTGTAATCAAAGATGAACTGAAGGCAAAGATTATGGCAGCACATCACCCCTTACATATGGCTACCTACCTGCTGTCCAGACTGAAACCCCATTGATTATTATGTGTGGGGCAGAGTTGGAGTGAGAGACCAACAAAACTCCTTGTAATATCTCAAAGATGAACTGAAGGCAAAGATTATGGCAGCACATCACCCCTTACATATGGCTACCTACCTGTCCAGACTGAAACCCCATTGATTAATATGTGTAGAGCAGAGTTGAGTGAGGAACCAACAAAACTCCTTGTAATATCAAAGATGAACTGAAGGCAAACATTATGGCAGCACATCACCCATACATATGGCTACCTACCTGTCCAGACTGAAACCCCATTGATTATTATGTGTGGGAGGCAGAGTTGGTGAGAGACCAACAAAACTCCTTGTAATATCAAAGATGAACTGAGAGGCAAACATTATGGCAGCACATCTGCCCCCTTACATATGGCTACCTACCTGTCCAGACTGAAACCCGACCCCAGTTATTATGTGTGGGGCAGGATTGAGTGAGAGACCAACAAAACTCCTTGTAATATCAAAGATGAACTGAAGGCAAACATTATGGCAGCTTTATCACCCTTACATATGGCTACCTACCTGTCCAGACTGAAACCCCGTGGGTTATTATGTGGGGCAGAGTTGAGGTGAGAGACCAGCAAAGCTCCTTTGCCAATATCAAAGATGAACTGAAGGCAAACATTGTAGCAGCATCACCCCTTACACATATGGCTACCTACCTGTCCAGACTGAGCCATTGATTATTATGTGTGAGGCAGAGTTGAGTGAGAGACCAACAAAACTCCTTGTAATAGTAAAAAGAGATGAACTGAAGGCAAATTGTGGCAGCCACATCACCCATATGGCTACCTACCTGTCAGACTGAAACCCCATTGATTATTATGTGTGGGGCAGAGTTGAGTGAGAACCAACAAAACTCCTTGTAATATCAAAGATGAACTGAAGGCAAACATTATGGCAGCACATCACCCCTTACATATGGCTACCTACCTGCCCAGAATGAAACCCCCTTGATTATTATGGGTGGGGCACAGTTGACTGAGAGACCAACAAAACTCCTTGTAATATCAAAGATGAACTGAAGGCAAACATTATGGCAGCACATCACCCCTTACATATGGCTACCTACCTGCCCAGACTGAAACCCCTTGATTATTATGTGTGGGGCAGAGTTGGTGAGAGACCAACAAAACTCCTTGTAATATCAAAGATGAACTGAAGGCAAACATTATGGCAGCACATCACCACTTACATATGGCTACCTACTGTCAGACTGAAACCCTTGATTATTATGTGTGGGGCAGAGTTAGTGAGAGACCAACAAAACTCCTTGTAATATCAAAGATGAACTGAAGGCAAACATTATGGCAGCACATCACCCATATGGCTACCTACCTGCCCAGACTGGAAACCTTGATTATTGTATTGTGGGGCAGAGTTGAGTGAAGACCAACAAACTCCTTGTAATATCAAAGATGAACTGAAGGCAAAGATTATGGCAGCACATCACCCCTTACATATAGCTGCCTACCTGCCCAGACTGGGAAACCCTTGATTATTATGTGGGGCAGAGTTGAGTGAGAACCAACAAAACTCCTTGTAATATCAAAGATGAACTGAGAAGGCAAGGATTATGGCAGCACATCACCCCTTACATATGGCTACCCTACCTGTCCAGACTGAAACCCCCCTTGATTATTATGTGTGGGGCAGAGTTGAGTGAGAGACCAACAAAACTCCTTGTAATATCAGAGATGAACTGAAGGCAAACATTATGGCAGCACATCACCACTTACATATGGCTACCTACCTGCCCAGACTGAAACCCCCTTGATTATTATGTGTGAGGCAGAGTTGGTGAAGACCAACAAAACTCTTGTAATATCAAAGATGAACTGAAAGGCAGATTATGGCAGCACATCACCACTTACATATGGCTACCTACCTGTCCAGACTGAAACCCCCTTGATTATTATGTGTGGGGCAGAGTTGAGTGAGAGACCAACAAAACTCCTTGTAATATCAAAGATGAACTGAAGGCAAACATTATGGCAGCACATCACCCCTTACATATGGCTACCTACCTGTCCAGACTCTGAGAAACCCCCTTGATTATTATGTGTGGGGCAGAGTTGAGTGAGAGACCAACAAAACTCCTTGTAATATCAAAGATGAACTGAAGGCAAGATTATGGCAGCACATCACCACTTACATATGGCTACCTACCTGTCCAGACTGAAACCCCTTGATTATTATGTGTGGGGCAGAGTTGAGGTGAGAGACCAACAAAACTCCTTGTAATATCAAAGATGAACTGAAGGCAAACATTATGGCAGCACATCACCCCTTTTATATAGCTACCTACCTGTCCAGACTGAAACCCCATTGATTATTATGTGTGGGGGCAGAGTTGAGGGAGAGACCAACAAAACTCCTTGTAATATCAAAGATGAACTGAAGGCAAAGATTATGGCAGCACATCACCCCTTACATATGGCTACCTACCTGCCCAGACTGAAACCCCATTGATTATTATGTGTGGGGCAGAGTTGAGTGAGAGACCAACAAAACTCCCTTGTAATATCAAAGATGAACTGAAGGCAAAGATTATGGCAGCACATCACCCCTTACATATGGCTACCTACCTGTCCAGACTGAAACCCCTTGATTGTTATGTGTGGGGCAGAGTTGAGTGAGAGACCAACAAAACTCCTTGTAATATCAAAGATGAACTGAAGGCAAAGATTATGGCAGCACATCACCACTTACATATGGCTACCTACCTGTCCAGACTGAAACCCCTTGATTATTATGTGTGGGGCAGAGTTGAGTGAAGACCAACAAAACTCCTTGTAATATCAAAGATGAACTGAAGCAAACATTATGGCAGCACATCACCCCTTACATATGGCCTACCTGTCCAGACTGAAACCCCCTTGATTATTATGTGTGGGGGCAGAGTTGAGTGAGAGACCAACAAAACTCCTTGTAATATCAAAGATGAACTGAAGGCAAACATTATGGCAGCACATCACCACTTACATATGGCTACCTACCTGCCCAGACTGAAACCCCCTTGATTATTATGTGTGGGGCAGAGTTGAGTGAGAGACCAACAAAACTCCTTGTAATATCAAAAAGATGAACAGAAGGCAAAGATTATGGCAGCACATCACCACTTACATATGGCTACCTACCTGTCCAGACTGAAACCCCCTTGATTATTATGTGTGGGGCAGAGTTGAGTGAGAGACCAAACTCCTTGTAATATCAAAGATGAACTGAAGGCAAACATTATGGCAGCACATCACTTGCCATATGGCTACCTACCTGTCCAGACTGAAACCCCTTGATTATTATGTGTGGGGCAAAGTTGAGTGAGAGACCAACAAAACTCCTTGTAATATCAAAGATGAACTGAAGGCAAACATTATGGCAGCACATCACCCCTTACATATGGCTACCTACCTGCCCAGACTGAAACCCCCTTGATTATTATGTGTGGGGCAGAGTTGGTGAGAGACAACAAAACTCCTTGTAATATCAAAGATGAACTGAAGGCAAAGATTATGGCAGCACATCACCTTACATATGGCTACCTACCTGTCCAGACTGGAAACCCCATTGATTATTACGTGTGCATTGAGTTGAGTGAGAGACCAACAAAACTCCTTGTAATATCAAAGATGAACTGAAGAGCAAGGATTAGCAGCACATCACTTACTACAGCAACGAAAGCTACCTACTGCCCAGACTGAAACCCCCTTGATTATTATGTGTGGGGCAGAGTTGGTGAAGACCAACAAAACTCCTTGTAATATCAGGAATGAACTGAAGGCAGATTATGGCAGCACATCACCACTTACATATGGCTACCTACCTGTCCAGACTGAAACCCCTTGATTATTATGTGTGGGGAAAGGCAGAGTTGAGTGAAGACCAACAAAACTCCTTGTAATATCAAAGATAGACTGAGAAGGGCAAACATTGTAGCCTTTATCACCCCTTACATATGGCTACCTACCTGTCCAGACTGAAACCCCATTGATTATTACGTGTGGGGCAGAGTTGGTAGAGAGACCAACAAAACTCCTTGTAATATCAAAGATGAACTGAAGGCAAGGATTATGGCAGCACATCACCCCTTACATATAGCTACCTACCTGCCCAGACTGAAACCTATGATTATTATGTGTGGGGCAGAAGGATTGAGTGAGAGACCAACAAAACTCCTTGTAATATCAAAGATGAACTGAAGGCAAACATTATGGCAGCACATCACCCCTTACATGTAGCTACCTACCTGTCCAGACTGAAACCCCATTGATTATTACGTGTGGGGCAGAGTTGTGATGAGAGACCAACAAAATACCTTGTAATATCAAAGATAGAACTGAAGGCAAGGATTATGGCAGCACATCACCCCTTACATATGGCTACCTACCTGCCCAGACTGGAAACCCCCTTGATTATTATGTGTGGGGCAGAGTTGAGTGAGAGATAACAAAGCTCCTTGTAATATCAAAGATGAACTGAAGGCAAAGATTATGGCAGCACATCACCACTTACATATGGCTACCTACCTGCTCAGACTGAAACCCCCTTGATTATTATGTGTGGGGCAGAGTTGAGTGAGAGACCAACAAAACTCCTTGTAATATCAAAGATGAACTGAAGGCAAACATTATGGCAGCACATCACCCCTTACATATGGCTACCTACCTGTCAGACTGAAGCCCATTGATTATTACGTGTGGGGCAGGATTGAGTGAGAGACCAACAAAACTCCTTGTAATATCAAGATGAACTGAAGGCAAGGATGGCAGCACGTCACCCATATGGCTACCTACCTGCCCAGACTGAACCCCCTTGATTATTATGTGTGGGGCAAGTTGAGTGAGGAGATATCGCTCTTGTATGTCAAAGATGAACTGAAGGCAAAGATTAGCTGTGCTTATCACCACTTACATATGGCTACCTACCCTGCCCAGACTGAAACCCCATTGATTATTATGTGTGAGGCAGAGTTGGTGAAGACCAACAAAACTCCTTGTAATATCAAAGATGAACTGAAGGCAAAGGATTATGGCAACTACATCACCACTTACATATGGCTACCTACTTGAACTGAAACCCATTGATTATTATGTGTGTGGGGCAGAGTTGAGGTAGAGACCAACAAAACTCCTTGTAATATCAAGAATGAACTGAAGAGGCAAAGTTATGGCAGCACATCACCCCTTACAGCATGGCTACCTACCTGTCAGACTGAAACCCTTGTTGATTATTATGTGTGGGGCAGAGTTGGGTAGAGACCAACAAAACTCCTTGTAATATCAGATGAACTGAAGGCAAGGATTATGGCAGCACATCACCACTTATGTAGCTACCTACCTGTCCAGACTGAAACCCCTTGATTATTATGTGTGGGGCAGAGTTGGTGAGGCCAACAAAACTCCTTGTAATATCAAAGATAAACTAAAGGCAAGGATTGTGGCAGCACATCACCCCTTACATATGGCTACCTACCTGTCCAGACTGAAACCCCCTTGATTATTATGTGTCAGGGCAGAGTTGAGTGAGGGAACCAACAAAGACTCCTTGTAATATCAAAGATGAACTGAAGGCAAGATTATGGCAGCACATCACCACTTATGGCTACCTACCTGCCCAGACTGAAACCCCCTTGATTATTATGTGTGGGGCAGAGTTGGTGAGGAGACCAACAAAACTCCTTGTAATATCAAAGATAAACTAAAGGCAAGGATTATGGCAGCACATCACCCCTTACATATGGCTACCTACCTGTCCAGACTGAAACCCGCAGTTATTATGTGTGGGGCAGGTTGTGAAGACCAACAAAACTCCTTGTAATATCAAAAGATAAACTAAAGGCAAGGATTATGGCAGCACATCACCCCTTACATATGGCTACCTACCTGTCAGACTGAAACCCCTTGATTATTATGTGTGGGGCAGAGTTGAGTGAGAGACCAGCAGCTCTTGTAATATATCAAAGATGAACTGAAGGCAAACATTATGGCAGCACATCACCCCTTACATATGGCTACCTACCTGTCAGACTGAAACACTTGATTATTATGTGTGGGGCAGAGTTGAGTGAGAGACCAACAAAACTCCTTGTAATATCAAAGATGAACTGAAGGCAAAGATTATGGCAGCACATCACCACTTACATATGGCTACCTACCTGTCCAGACTGAAACCCCTTGATTATTATGTGTGGGGCAGGATTGGTGAGAGACCAACAAAACTCCTTCCTTGTAATATCAAAAATAATGACAAGGATTATGGCAGCACATCACCCCTTACATATGGCTACCTACCTGTCCAGACTGAAGCCCTTGATTATTATGTGTGGGGCAGAGTTGAGTGAAGACCAACAAAACTCCTTGTAATATCAAAGATAAACTAAAGGCAGGATTATGGCAGCACATCACCCCTTACATATGGCTACCTACCACCAATGCAGACTGAAACCCCTTGATTATTATGTGTGGGGCAGAGTTGAGTGAGAGACAAAACAAAACTCCTTGTAATATCAAAGATGAACTGAAGGCAAACATTATGGCAGCACATCACCCCTTACATATGGCTACCTACACTGCCAGCTCCAGACTGAAACCCCGCAGTTATTATGTGTGGGGCAGAGTTGGGTGAAGACCAACAAAACTCCTTGTAATATCAAAGATGAACTGGGGGCAAAGATTATGGCAGCACATCTGCCACATGTGGCTACCTACCTGCCCAGACTGAAACCCCCTTGATTATTATGTGTGGGGCAGAGTTGATGAAGAGACCAACAAAACTCCCTTGTAATATCAAAGATAAACTAAAGGCAAGGATCCAGCAATGACACATCACCTTACATATGGCTACCACCTGTCCAGACTGAAACCCATTGATTATTATGTGTGGGGCAGAGTTGAGTGAACCAACAAAACTCCTTGTAATATCAAAGATGAACTGAAGGCAAACATTATGGCAGCATCACCCCTTACATGTGGCTACCTACCTGTCCAGACTGAAACCCCCTTGATTATTATGTGTGGGGCAGAGTTGAGTGAGAGACCAACAAAACTCCTTGTAATATCAAAGATGAACTGAAGGCAAAGATTATGGCAGCACATCACCCCTTACATATGGCTACCTACCTGCAGACTGAAACCCCCTTGATTATTATGTGTGGGGCAGAGTTGGTGAGGCCAACAAAACTCCTTGTAATATCAAAGATAAGAAGCTAAAGGCAAGGATTATGGCAGCACATCACCCCTTACATATGGCTACCTACTGCCCAGACTGAGGGAAACCCCATTGATTATTATGTGTGGGGCAGAGTTGAGTGAGAGACCAACAAAACTCCTTGTAATATCAAGATGAACTGAAGGCAAACATTATGGCAGCACATCACCCCTTACATATGGCTACCTACCTGTCCAGACTGAAACCCCCTTGATTATTATGTGTGGGGCAGAGTTGAGTGAGAGAGACCAACAAAACTCCTTGTAATATCAAAGATGAACTGAAGGCAAAGATTATGGCAGCACATCACCACTTGTATAGCTACCTACCTGCCCAGACTGGAAACCCCCTTGATTATTATGTGTGGGGCAGAGTTGGGTAGAGACCAACAAAACTCACTTGTAATATCAAAGATAAACTAAAGGCAAGGATTATGGCAGCATCACCCCTTACATATGGCTACCTACCTGTCCAGACTGAAACCCTTGATTATTATGTGTAGGGCAGAGTTGGTGAAGACCAACAAAACTCCTTGTATCAAAGATAAACTAAAGGCAAGAGTTATGGCAGCACATCACCCCTTACATATGGCTACCTACCTGTCCAGACTGAAACCCCCTTGATTATTATGTGTGGGGCAGAGTTGAGTGAGAGACCAACAAAACTCCAGCCTTATTATCAAAGATGAACTGAAGGCAAACATTATGGCAGCCTCACCCCTTACATATGGCTACCTACCTGTCAGACTGAAACCCCTTGATTATTATGTGTGGAGGGCAGAGTTGAGTGAGGAAGACCAACAAAACTCCTTGTAATATCAAGATAAACTAAAGGCAAGTTATGGCAGCACATCACCTTACATATGGCTACCTACCTGCCCAGACTGAAACCCCTTTGATTATTATGTGTGGGGCAGAGTTGGTGAGAGACCAACAAAACTCCTTGTAATATCAAAGATAAACTAAAGGCAAACATTATGGCAGCACATCACCTTACATATGGCTACCTACCTGTCAGACTGAAACCCCATTGATTATTATGTGTGGGGGCAGAGTTGAGTGAGAGACCAACAAACTCCTTGTAATATCAAAGATGAACTGAAAGGCAAACATTATGGCAGCATCACCCATACATATGGCTACCTACCTGTCCAGACTGAAACCCCTTGATTATTATGTGTGGGGCAGAGTTGAGTGAGAAGTTAACAAAACTCCTTGTAATATCAAAGATGAACTGAAGGCAAACATTATGGCAGCATCACCCCTTACATACTTAAGCTACCTACCTGCCCAGACTGAAACCCCTTGATTATTATGTGTGGGGCAGAGTTGAATTGAGAGACCAACAAAACTCCTTGTAATATCAAAGATAAACTAAAGGCAAGGATTATGGCAGCACATCACCACATACATATGGCTACCTACCTGTCCAGACTGAAACCCCTTGATTGTGTAACTGTGGGGCAGAGTTGAGTGAGAGACCAACAAAACTCCTTGTAATATCAAAGATAAACTAAAGGCAAGGATTATGGCAGCACATCACCCCTTGTATGGCTACCTACCTGTCCAGACTGAAACCCCCTTGATTATTATGTGTGGGGCAGAGGTTGAGTGAGAGACCAACAAAACTCCTTGTAATATCAAAGATGAACTGAAAGCCAAACATTATGGCAGCACATCACCCCTTACATATGGCTACCTACCTGTCCAGACTGAAACCCCCTTGATTGTCCTGTGTGGGGCAGAGTTAATTGAGAGACCAACAAAACTCCTTGTAATATCAAAGATAAACTAAAGGCAAGGATTATGGCAGCACATCACCCCTTACATATGGCTACCTACCTGCCCAGACTGAAACCCTTTGATTATTATGTGTGGGGCAGAGTTGGGTAGAGACCAACAAAACTCCTTGTAATATCAAAGATAAACTAAAGGCAAGGATTATGGCAGCACATCACTTGCCACATATGGCTACCTACCTGTCCAGACTTCGTATGATTATTATGTGTGGGGCAGAGTTGAGGTGAGAGACCAACAAAACTCCTTGTAATATCAAAGATGAACTGAAGGCAAACATTATGGCAACACATC
>JBBBDQ010016312.1:0-14140 GCA_037127315.1 Ascarosepion bandense | reverse complement strand
TTGGAGTGGTACCTCCCATAATGGGTACGTTCACTTTTGAAGGTAATTCTACAACGTTGGGGTGGCACCTCTTATAATGGGTACGTTCACTTTTGAAGGTAATTTTACAACGTTGGGGTGGTACCTCTATACCGGTACGTTCACTTTTGAAGGTAATTCTAGAACGTTAGTGGCACCTCTTATAATGGGTACGTTCACTTCTACGTACTCCTACAACGTTGGGGTGGCACCTCTTATAATGGCTACGTTCACTTTTGAAGGTAATTCTACAACGCTGGGGTGGCACCTCTATAATGGGTACGTTCACTTTTGAAGGTAATTCTACAACGTTGGGGTGGCACCTCTTATACCGGTGCAATGTTCACTTTTGAAGGTAATTCTACAACGTTGGGGGTGGCACCTCTTATAATGGGTACGTTCACTTTTGAAGGTAATTCTAGAACGTTGGGTGGTACCTCTTATAATGGGTACGTTCACTTTTTGAAGGTAATTCTAGAACGTTGGGGTGGCACCCCTTATAATGGGTACGTTCACTTTTGAAGGTAATTCTACAACGTTGGGGCAGCACCTCTTATAATGGGCACGTTCACTTTTGAAGGTAATTCTACAACGTTGGGGCGGCAACTTCATAATGGGTACGTTCACTTTTGAAGGTACCCCAGAACGTTGGGGTGGTACCCTTATACCGGTACGTTCACTTTTGAAGGTAATTTTAGAACGTTGGGGTGGTACCCTTATAATGGGTACGTTCACTTTTGGTATTGCACCAGAACGTTGGGGTGGCACCTCTTAGGTATTGGTTACGTTCACTTTTGAAGGTAATTTCTACAACGTTGGGGGTGGGCACCTCTTATAATGGGTATGCCCACTTTGAAGGTAATTCTAGAACGTTGGGGTGGCACCTCTTATAATGGGTACGTCTACTTTGAAGGCACTTAGAACGTTGGGGGTGGGCACCTCTTATAATGGGTACGTTCACTTTTGAAGGTAATTCACAACGTTGGGTGGTACCCTTATAATGGGTACGTTCACTTTTTGTGGCCGTACCGAACGTTGGGGTGGCACCTCTTATAATGGTTACGTTCACTTTTGAAGGTAATTCTACAAACGTTGGGGTGGCACCTCTTATAATGGGTACGTTCACTTTTGAAGGTACCTTTTCACAACGTTGGGGTGGGCACCTCTTATAATGGGTACGTTCACTTTTGAAGGTAATTCTAGAACGTTGGGGTGGCACCCTTATAATGGGTACGTTCACTTTTGAAGGTAATTCTAGAACGTTGGGGTGGCACCTTCAATGGTTACGTTCACTTTTGAAGGTACTCCTACAACGTTGGGGGTGGCAAATTTATAATGGGTACGTTCACTTTTTGAAGGTAATTCTAGAACGTTGGGGTGGCACCTCTTATAATGGGTACGTTCATTTTTGAAGGTAACGAACGTTGGGGTGGCACCTCTTATAATGGGTACGTTCACTTTTGAAGGTACTCCAGAACGTTGGGTGGCACCTCTTATAATGGTTACGTTCACTTTTGAAGGTAATTCTACAACGTTGGGGTGGCACCTCTTATAATGGGTACGTTCACTTTTGAAGGTAATTCTACAACGTTAGCGGCACCTCTTATAATGGGTACGTTCACTTTTGAAGGTAATCGTAGAACGTTGTGCGGCACCTCTTATAATGGGTACGTTCACTTTGAAGGTAATTCTAGAACGTTGGGGTACAATTTTATAATGGGTACGTTCACTTTTGAAGGTAATTCTAGAACGTTGGGGTGGCACCTCTTATAATGGGTACGTTCACTTTTGAAGGTAATTCTACAACGTTGGGTACACCTTCTATAATGGTTACGTTCACTTTTGAAGGTAATTCTACAACGTGTTGGGGTGGCACCTCTTATAATGGGTACGTTCACTTTTGAAGGTAATTCTACAACGTTGGGGTGGCACCTCTTATAATGGGTACGTTCACTTTTGAAGGTAATTCTAGAACGTTGGGTGGCACCTCTTATAATGGGTACGTTCACTAATGTACTCCACAACGTTGGGGTGGTACCTCTATAATGGGTACGTTCACTTTTGAAGGTACCCCAGAACGTTAAAAATTTCTTATAATGGGTACGTTCACTTTTGAAGGTAATTCTAGAACGTTGGGGTGGTACCCCTTATAATGGGTACGTCTACTTTGAAGGTAATTCTACAACGTTGGGGTGGCACCTCTTATAATGGGTACGTTCACTTCTTGAAGGTAATTCTAGAACGTTGGGGTGTACCTATAATGTTTACGTTCACTTTTGAAGGTAATTCTAGAACGTTGGGCAGCACCTATAATGGGTACGTTCACTTCTTTGAAGGTAATTCTACAACGTTGGGGTACCTCTTTATAATGGGTACGTTCACTTTTGAAGGTATCCCAGAACGTTGGGGTGGCACCTTATAATGGGTACGTTCTTACTTGAAGGTAATTCTAGAACGTTGGGGTGGCAATTTATAATGGGTACGTTCACTTTTGAAGGTAATTCTACAACGTTGGGGTGACACCTCTGATAATGGTAATGTTCACTTTTGAAGGTAATTCTACAACGTTGGGGTGGCACCCCTTATAATGGGTACGTTCAATTTTGAAAGTAATTCTAGAACGTTGGTGTGGCACCTCTTATAATGGGTACCAATACTTTGAAGGTACTCCCAGAACGTCAGGTGGCAGTTTGTACGGTACGTCTACTTTAAAAGGTAATTCTAGAACGTTGGGGTGGCACCTCTTATAATGGTTACGTTTACTTTTGAAGGCACCAACGTTGGGTGGCACTTCTTATAATGGGTACGGGTTCACTTTTGAAGGTACTCCCAGAACGTTGGGGTGGCAAATTCCCCTTATAATGGGTACGTTCACTTTTGAAGGTAATTCTAGAACGTTGGGGTGGCACCCTTATAATGGGTACGTTCACTTTTGAAGGTAATTCTACAACGTTGGGTGGCACCTCTTATAATGGGTGGTATTGGCCCTACTTTTGAAGGTAATTCTAGAACGTTGGGGTGGCACCTCTTATAATGGTTACGCTCACTTTTGAAGGTAATTCTACAACGTTGGGGTGCACCTCTTATAATGGGCACGTTCACTTTTGAAGGTAATTCTAGAACGTTGGGTGGCACCTCTTATAATGGGTACGTTCACTTTTGAAGGTAATTCTACAACGTTTGGGTGGCACCTCTTATAATGGGTACGTTCACTTTTGAAGGCAATTCTACAATGTTGGGGTGGCACCTCTTATAATGGGTACGTTCTCACTTTTGAAGGTAATTCCACAACGTTGGGGTGGCACCTTATAATGGGTATGCCTACTTTGCTGCACTTGCCAACAAGTTGGGGTGGCACCTCTTATAATGGGTACGTTCACTTTTGAAGGTAATTCTAGAACGTTGGGGTGGCACCTTATAATGGGTACGTTCACTTTTGAAGGTAATTCTACACAACGTTGGGGTGGTACCTCTTATAATGGGTACGTTCACTTTTGAAGGTAATTCTAGAACGTTGGGTGGCAATTCTTATAATGGGCATGTTCATTTTGAAGGTAATTCTAGAACGTTGGGTTGGCACCTCTTATAATGGGTACGTTCACTTTTGAAGGTAATTCTAGAACGTTGGGGTGCACCTCTTATAAAGGTTACGTTCACTTTTGAAGGTAATTCTAGAACGTTGGGGTGGTACCCTTATAATGTGGTACGTTCACTTTTGAAGGTAATTCTAGAACGTTGGGGGGTGGCACCTCTTATAAAGGTTACGTTCACTTTTGAAGGTAATTCTAGAACGTTGGGGTGGCACCTCTTATAATGGGTACGTTCACTTTTGGGCACCGTAGAATGTTGGGGTGGCACCCCCTATAATGGTACGTTCCTACTTTTGAAGGTAATTTAACGTTAGTGGCACCAAATTTATAATGGGTACGTTCACTTTTGAAGGTAATTCTACAACGTTGGGGTGGCACTTTACAGTAATGGTTACGTTCACTTTTGAAGGTAATCAGAACGTTGGGGTGGCAAATTTTATAATGGGTACGTTCACTTTTGAAGGTAATTCTACAACGTTGGGGCAGCACCTCTTATAATGGGTACGTTCACTTTTGAAGGTAATTCTAGAACGTTGGGTGGCACCTCTTATAATGGGTACGTTCACTTTTGAAGGTAATTCTAGAACGTTAGTGGCACCTCTTATAATGGGTACGTTCACTTTTGAAGGTAATTTAGAACGTTGGGGTGGCACCCTTATAATGGGTACGTTCACTTTTGAAGGTAATTGTAGAACGTTGGGGTGGCACCTCTATAATGAGCACGTTCACTTTTGAAGGTACCCGCTAAATATTGGGTGGCAATTTTATAATGGGTACGTTCACTTTTGAAGGTAATTCTACAACGTTGGGTGGTACCCTTATAATGGGTACGTTCACTTTTTGAAGGTAATTCTACAACGTGTTGGGTGGCACCCTTATACTTGGTTACGTTCACTTTTGAAGGTAATTCTAGAACGTTGGGGTGGCACTCTTATAATGGGTACGTTCACTTTTGAAGGTAATTCTACAACGTTGGGAGTGTCTCTTATAATGGGTACGTCTACTTTTCGCTGCACCAGAACGTTGGGTGGCACCTCTTATAATGGGTACGTTCACTTTTGAAGGTAATTCTACAACGTTGGGGTGGCACCTTATAATGGGCATACTTTGGTTGCAATTCTACAACGTTGGGGTGGCACCGGCACGGGTACGTTCACTTTTGAAGGTAATTCTAGAACGTTGGGGTGGCACCTCTTATAATGGGTACGTTCACTTTGGGCTGCAATTCCACAACGTTGGGGTGGCACCTCTTATAATGGGTACGTTCACTTTTGAAGGTAATTCTAGAACGTTGGGGTGGCACCCTTATAATGGTTACGTTCACTTTTGAAGGTAATTCTTCAGAACGTTGGGTGGCACCCTTATAATGGGTACGTTCACTTTTGGTTGCACCACAACGTTGGGGTGGCACCCTTATAATGGGTACGTTCACTTTTGAAGGTACTCCCACAACGTTGGGTACACCTCTATAATGGGTACGTTCACTTCTTGAAGGTACCCCACAACGTTGGGGTGGCACCCTTATAATGGGTACGTTCACTTTTTGAAGGTAATTCTACAACGTTAAAGTGGTTCTCCATAATGGGTACGTTCACTTTGAAGGTAATTCTACAACGTTGTGGGTAGTACCCTTCTTATAATGGGTACGTTCACTTTTTGAAGGTAATTCTACAAACGTTGTGTTAGCACCCTTATAATGCGTACGTTCACTTTTGGTTGCACCAGAATTGGTGGCACCTTCCATAATGGTACGTTCACATTTGAAGGTAATTCTACAACGTTGTAAGTGGCAAAATTTTATAATGGGTACGTTCACTTTTGAAGGCAATTCTAGAACGTTGGGTGGCACCTCTTATAATGGGTGTCGTTCACTTTGAAGGTAATTCTACAACGTTGGGGTGGTAACTTCAATGGGTACGTTCACTTTTGAAGGTAATTCTAGAACGTTGGGTGGCACCTTTATAATGGGTACGTTCACGGAAGGTAATTCTACAACGTTAAAGAGGCACCTCTTATAATGTGTACGTTAACTTTTGAAGGTAATTCTAGAACGTTGGGGTGGCACCTCTTATAATGGGTACGTTCACTTTTGAAGGTAATTCTACAACGTTGGGGTGGCACCTCTTATAATGGGTACGTTCACTTTTGAAGGTAATTCTACAACGTTGGGGTGGTACCCTGAGTAATGGTACGTTCTTACTTTTGAAGGTAATTCTACAACGTTGGGTGGCACCCTTATAATTGGTACGTTCACTTTTGAAGGTACTCCCACAACGTTGGGGTGGTACCCTCTTATAATGGGTACGTCTACCTTTGAAGTTGCACTCCCAGAACGTTGGGGTGGCACCTCTTATAATGGTTACGTTCACTTTGAAGTTGCAATTCTAGAACGTTGGGGTGGCAACTTTATAATGGGTACGTTCACTTTTGAAGGTAATTCTGTCAACGTTGGGGTGGTACCTTATAATGGGCATGTTCACTTTTAGCAATTCTACAACGTTGGGGTGGCAAATTTTATAATGGGTACGTTCACTTTTGAAGGTGCAATTTACCAGCGTTGGGGTGGTACCCTCTACAATGGGTACGTTCACTTTTGAAGGTACCCTACAACGTTAAAATTTATAATGGGTACGTTCACTTTTGAAGGTACTCCTAACGTTGGGGTGGCACCTCTTATAATGGGTACGTTCACTTTTGAAGGTAACTTTGCCAACGTTGTAAGTAAGTACCCTCTATAATGGCAACAATGTCTACTTTGAAGGTAATTCTAGAACGTTGGGTGGCACCTTACTGGGTACGTTCACATTTGAAGGTAATTCTACAACGTTGGGGGTGGCACCTCTATAATGGGTACGTTCACTTTTGAAGGTAATTCTAGAACGTTGGGGTGGCACCTATAATGGGTACGTTCACTTTTGAAGGTAATTCTACAACGTTGGGGTGGCACCTCTTATAATGGGTACGTTCACTTTTGGGCTGCAATTCTAGAACGTTGGGTGGCACCTTATAATGGGTGCACGTTCACTTTTGAAGGTAATTCTACAACGTTGGGGAGGCACCTCTTATAATGTGTACGTTAACTTTTGAAGGTAATTCTAGAACGTTGGGGTGGCACCTCTTATAATGGGTACGTTCACTTTTGAAGGTAATTCATGCAACGTTGGGGTGGCACCTCTTATAATGGGTACGTTCACTTTTGAAGGTACTCCCACAACGTTGGGGTGGCACCTTATAATGGGTACGTTCACTTTTGAAGGTAATTCTAGAACGTTGTGGCACCTCTTATAATGGGTGTCAAGTTCACTTTTTGAAGGTAATTCTACAACGTTGGGTAAGTACCTCTTATAATGGGTACGTTCACTTTTGAAGGTAATTCTAGAACGTTGGGTGGCACCTCTTATACTTTGGTTACGTTCATTTCTTGGCTGGGTAATTCTAGAACGTTGGGTGGCACCTTCAGTAATGGTACGTTCACTTTTGAAGGTAATTCTACAACGTTGGGGTGGTACCTCTATAATGGGTACGTTCACTTTTGAAGGTAATTCTACAACGTTGGGGTGGCACCTCTTAATGGGCACGTTCACTTTTGAAGGTAATTGCCAAACGTTGGGGTGGCACCTCTTATAATGGGTACGTTCACTTTTGAAGGTACCCCACAACGTTGGGTGGCACCTCTATAATGGGTACGTTCACTTTGGAAGTAATTCTTGCCAACGTTGGGGTGGGCAATTCTTATATTGTATACGTTCACTTTTTGAAGGTAATTCTACAACGTTGGTGGCACCTCTTATAATGCGTACGTTCACTTTTGAAGGTAATTCTAGAACGTTGGGGTGGCACCTCTTATAATGGGTACGTTCACATTTGAAGGTAATTCTACAACGTTGGGTACCCCTCCTTATAATGGTACGTTCACTTTTGAAGGTAATTCTAGAACGTTATGGCACCTCTATAATGGGTACGTTCACTTTTGAAGTAATTCTACAATGTTGGGGTGGCACCTCTTGAGTAATGGGTACGTTCACTTTTGAAGGTACTCCTAGAACGTTGCAATTTTATAATGGGTACGTCTACTTTTGAAGGTAATTCTTAAACGTTGGGAGGCACCTCTATAATGTACGTTAACTTTTGAAGGTAATTTCATCTGTTGGGGTGGTACCTTCATAATGGGTACGTTCACTTTTGAAGGTATCCCCACAACGTTGTGGCACCTCTTATAATGGGTATTGTTCACTTTTGAAGGTACCCTACAACGTTGGGGGTGGGGCACCCCCAGGAATGGCACGTTCACTTCTTGAAGGTACTCCCACAAACGTTGGGGTGGCACCTATAATGGCACGTTCACTTTTAACAATTTGCCAACGTTGGGGTGGCACCTCTTATAATGGGTACGTTCACTTTTGAAGGTAATTGTAGAACGTTGGGGTGGCAATTTATAATGGTTACGTTCACTTTTGAAGGTAACGAACGTTGTGGCACCTCTTATAATGGGCACGTTCACTTTGAAGGTAATTCTACAACGTTGGGGTGGCACCCTTATAATGGGCATGTTCACTTTGAAGGTAATTCTAATAACGTTGGGGTGGGTACCCTTATAATGGGTATTGTCTACTTTGAAGGTAATTCAACATGTTGGGTGGCACCTCTTATAATGGGTACGTTCACTTTTGGAATACCCCACAACGTTAGCAACTTTACCGGTACGCACTCACTTTTGAAGGTACTCCACAACGTTGGGGTGGCACCCTTATAATGGGTACGTTCACTTTTGAAGGTAATTTACAACGTTGGGGTGGCACCTCTTATAATGGGTACGTTCACTTTTGAAGGTACTCCAGAACGTTGTATGGCACCTCTTATAACGGTACGTTCATTTGAAGGTAATTCTACAACGTTAGGTGGCACCTCTTATAATGGGTACGTTCACTTTTGAAGGTAATTCTAGAACGTTGGGGTGCACCTCTATAATGGGTACGTTCACTTTTGAAGGTAATTCTACAACGTTGGGTGGTACCTCTATAATGGGTGTACGTTCTCACTTTTGAAGGTAATTCTAGAACGTTGGGGTACACCTCTTATAATGGGTACGTTCACTTTGAAGGTAATTCTACAACGTTGGGGAGGCACTCCTCTTATAATGTGTACGTTAACTTTTAAGGTAATTTATGAACGTTGGGGTGGCACCTCTTATAATGGGTACGTTCACTTTTGCCGTAATTCTACAACGTTGGGTGGGCACCTCTTATAATGGGTACGTTCACTTTGAAGTACTCCACAACGTTGGGGTGGCAAATTTCATATAATGGGCATGCTTACTTATGAAGGTACCCCCACAACGTTAGTGGCACCTCCTATAATGGCATGTCTACTTTGGCCACCACAATGTTGTGGCACCATATAATGGGTACGTTCACTTTTGAAGGTAATTCTACAACGTTGGGGTGGCACCTCTTATAATGGGCATGCTCCCTACTTTTGAAGGTAATTCTAGAACGTTGGGGTGGCACCCTTATAATGGGTACGTTCACTTTTGAAGGTAATTCACAACGTTGGGGTGGCACCTTCACAATGGCTACGTTCACTTTAACAGTAATTCTGCATAACGTTGGGTGGCACCTTTATAATGGGTACGTTCACTTTTGTGAAGGTATTCTACAACGTTGGGGTGTAACCTCTTATAATGGGTACGTTCACTTTTGAAGGCACTCCATAACGTTGGGTGGCACCTCTATAATGGGTACGTTCACTTTGAAGGTAATTCTAGAACGTTGGGTACCCTCTCTTATAATGGGTACGTTCACTTTTGAAGGTAATTCTAGAACGTTGTGTGGTACCTCTTGATAATGGGTACGTTCACTTTTGAAGGTAATTCTACAACGTTGGGGTGGTACCCTTATAATGGTTACGTTCACTTTTGAAGGTAATTCTACAATGTTGTGGTGGCACCTCTTATAATGGGTACGTTCACTTTTGAAGGCACTTGCCAAATGTTGGGGTGGGCACCCTGAGGTACGGTACGTTCACTTTTAACAGAATTCTACAACGTTAGTGGCACCCATAATGGGTACGTTCACTTTTGGTTGCACCACAACGTTGGGGTGGCACCTATACCGGCATGTTCACTTGGAAGGTAACCGGAGAACGTTGGGGTGGCACTCATAATGGTTACGTTCACTTTTGAAGGTACCCCAACGTTCGGGGTGGGGCACCTCTTATATTGGGTACGTTCACTTTTGAAGGTACCCCAACGTTGGGGTGGCACCTTCTATAATGGGCACGTTCACTTTTGAAGGCAATTCTAGAACGTTGGGGTAAACCTCTTATAATGGGTACGTTCACTTTTGAAGGTACTCCCACAACGTTGGGGTGGCACCTCTTATAATGGCACGTTCACTTGAAGGTAATTCAGAACGTTGGGGTGGCACCTCTTATAATGGTTGCATGTTCACTTTTGAAGGCATCACAACGTTAAAGTGCACCCTTATAATGGGTACGCCCCATTTTTGAAGGTACTCCTGAACGTTGTGGCACCTCTTATAATGGGTACGTTCACTTTTGAAGGTACTCCAACGTTAGTGGTACCCTCTTATAATGGGCACGTTCACTTTTGAAGGTAATTTGCCAACGTTGGGGTGGCAAATTTTATAATGGGTACGTTCACTTTTGAAGGTAATTCTAGAACGTTGGGTGGCACCTCTTATAATGGGTACGTTCACTTTTGAAGGTAATTCTAGAACGTTGGGGTGGCACCTTATAATGTACGTTCACTTTTGAAGGTAGTTCTAGAACGTTGGGGTGGTGCACCTCTTATAATGGTTACGTTCACTTTTGAAGGTAATTCTACAACGTTGTGGCACCTCTTATAATGGGCACGTTCACTTTTGAAGGTAATTCTAGAACGTTGGGTGGCACCTCTTATAATGGGTACGTTCACTTTTGAAGGTAATTCTAGAACGTTGGGGTGGCACCCCCAGATAATGGGTACGTTCACTTTTGAAGGTAATTCTACAACGTTGGGTGGCACCTACAATGGGTACGTTCATTTTGGAAGGTAATTCTAGAACGTTAGCGCACTTTATAATGGTTACGTTCACTTTTGGGTTGCATTCTACAACGTTGGGGTGGTACCTCTTATAATGGGCATGTTCACTTTTGAAGGTAACTTTGCCAACGTTGTGTGGCAATTTATAATGGTACGTTCACTTTTGAAGGTAATTTTAGAAACGTTGCAAACCTCTTATAATGGGTATTGTCTACTTTTGAAGGTAATTCTAGAACGTTAAAAGTGTCCTTATAATGGTTATGTCTACTTTTGAAGGTACTCCTACAACGTTAGTGGGGTGACCTCTTATACCGGTACGTTCACTTTTGAAGGTAATTCTATTCGTGGTGGCACCTCTTATAATGGGTACGTTCACTTTTGAAGGTACTCCAGAACGTTGGGTGGCACCTCTTATAATGGTACGCTACTTGAAGGTAATTTAATGTTAGCACCTCTATAATGGTTACGTTCACTTTTGAAGGTAATTCTAGAACGTTGGGTGGCACCTCTTATAATGGGTACGTTCACTTTTGAAGGTAATTCTACAACGTTGGGGTGGAATTTCCTTATAATGGGTACGTTCACTTTTGAAGTGCAATTCTATATAACGTTGGGGGTGGCACCTCTATAATGGGTACGTTCACTTTTGAAGGTAATTCTAGAACGCTGGGGTGGGCAACTCTTATAATGGGTACGTTCACTTTTAATAAAATCGAACGTTGGGGTGGCACCCCTCTTATAATGGGTACGTTCACTTTGAAGGTAATTCTACAACGTTGGGGGTAAAATTCCTTATAATGGTTACGTTCACTTTTGAAGGTAATTCTACAACGTTGGGTGGCACCTCTATAATGGGTATCGTTCACTTCTACGTAATTCTACAACGTTGGGGTGCGGCAAATTCTCTTATAATGGGTACGTTCACTTTTGAAGGTAATTCTGGGGAACGTTGGGTGTACCTCTTATAATGGGTACGTTCACTTTTGAAGGTACCACAACGTTGGGGTGGCACCTCTTATAATGGGTACGTTCACTTTTAAAGGTACTCCTAGAACGTTGGGGTGGCACCTCTTATAATGGGTACGTTCACTTTGAAGGTATCTTAGAACGTTAAAAATTTATAATGGGTACGTTCACTTTTGAAGGTACCCTTACAACGTTGGGGTGGGCACCTCTTATAATGGGTACGTTCACTTTTGAAGGTAATTCTAGAACGTTGGGTGTTCTTATAATGGTTACGTTCACTTTTGAAGGTAATTCTAGAACGTTGGGGTGGGGCAACCTCTATAATGGGTACGTTCACTTTTGAAGGTAATTCTACAACGTTGGGGTGGCAAATTCTTATAATGGGTACGTTCATTTTGGTTGCAATTCTAGAACGTTGGGGTGGCACCTCTTATAATGGCACGTTCACTAGAAGGTACCCCAGAACGTTGGGGGTGGCACCTCTTATAATGGGTACGTTCACTTTTGAAGGTAATTTCACAACGTTGGGGGTGGTGACCTCTTATAATGGGTACGTTCACTTTGGAAGGTACTCCCACAACGTTGGGGTGGGCACCTCTGATAATGGGTACGTTCAATTTTGAAAGTAATTCTACAACGTTGGTGTGGCACCCCCAGAGGCTGTATGTTCACTTTTGAAGGTAATTCTAGAACGTTAAAGTGGCACCTCTTATAATGGGTACGTTCACTTTTGAAGGTAATTCTAGAACGTTGGGTGTACCTATAATGGTTACGTTCACTTTTGAAGGTAATTCTACAACGTTGGGTGGCACTTCTTATAATGGGTACGTTCACTTTTGAAGGTAATTCTAGAACGTTGGGTGGCACCTCTTATAATGGGTACGTTCATTTTTGCCGCACTTAATGTCAGTGGTACCCCTATAATGGTACGTTCACTTTTAAAGGTAATTCTACAACGTTGGGGTGTTAAATTCCTCTTATAATGGGTACGTTCACTTTTGAAGGTAATTCTACAACGTTAGTGGCACCTCTATAATGGGTGCAGCGTTCAATTTTTAGCACCAGAACGTTGCGGGCAATTCTTATAATGGGTACGTTCACTTTTGAAGGTACCCCAGAACGTTGGGGTGCACCTCTATAATGGGTACAAGTCACTTTTGAAGGTAATTCTAGAACGTTGGGGTGGCACCTTATAATGGTTACGTTCACTTTTTGGTTGCACTTACAATGTTGTGTGGCACCTCTATAATGGGCACGTTCACTTTTGAAGGTACCCCAGAACGTTGGGTACACCTCTTATAATGGGTACTGCCCTACTTTTGAAGGTAATTCTAGAACGTTGGGTGGCAAATTTCTTATAATGGGTACGTCACTTTGAAGGTAATTCTACAACGTTGGGTGGCACCTCTAGAGTAATGGGTACGTTCACTTTTGAAGGTAATTCTAGAACGTTGGGTGGCAACTCTGAGTAATGGTTACGTTCACTTTTTGAAGGCAATTCTACAACGTTGGGGTGGCACCCTCTGATAATGGTACGTCTACTTTGAAGGGTAATTCTAGAACGTTGGGTGGCAAATTCCTCTTATACCGGCATGTTCACTTTTGAAGGTAATTCTACAACGTTGGGTGGCAATTATAATGGGTATGTCACTTTTTGAAGGTAATTCTACAACGTTGGTAAGTGTATTCTTATAATGGGTACGTTCGTTTTTGAAGGTACCCTACAACGTTGGGGTGGCACCTCTTATAATGGGTACGTCTACTTTTGAAGGTAATTCTACAACGTTGGGGTGGCACCTCTATAATGGGTACGTTCACTTTTGAAGGTACCTCTAGAACGTTGGGGGCACCTCTTGTAATGGGTACGTTCACTTTTGAAGGTAATTCTAGAACGTTGGGTGGTACCATAATGGGTACGTTCACTTTTGAAGGTAATTCTACAACGTTGGGGTGGGAAAGTCTCTTATAATGGGTACGTTCACTTTTGAAGGTAATTCTAGAACGTTGGGGTGGCACCTTCAATGCGTCTACTTTAACAATTCTACAACGTTGGGGTGGCAACCCTTATAATGGGCATGTTCACTTTTGAAGGTAATTCTACAACGTTGGGGTGGCACCTCTTATAATGGGTACGTTCACTTTTGAAGGTACCCCAGAACGTTGGGGTGGCACCTCTTATAATGGGTACAGTGTCTACTTTGGTTGCAATTCTAGAACGTTGGGGTGGCACCTTATAATGGGTACGTTCACTTTTGAAGGTACTCCCACAACGTTGGGGTGGCACCTCTTATAATGGGTACGTTCACTTTTGAAGGTAATTCTACAACGTTGGGCACCTCTATAATGGGTACGTTCACTTTTGAAGGTAATTCTACAACGTTGGGTGGCACCCTTATAATGGGTACGTTCACTTTTGAAGGTACCCTACAACGTTGGGGTGGGCACCTCTTATAATGGGTACGTTCACTTTTGAAGGTAATTCTACAACGTTGGGGTGGCAACCTCTTATAATTGGTACGTTCTC
>JBBBDQ010016297.1:0-18724 GCA_037127315.1 Ascarosepion bandense | reverse complement strand
AGATTATTATGAGTGTAGAGAAATACATTATTATGAGTGTAGAGAAATAGATTATTATGAGTGTAGAGAAATAGATTATTATGAGTGTAGAGAAATAGATTATGAGTGTAGAGAAATACATTATTATGAGTGTAGAGAAATAGATTATTATGAGTGTAGAGAAATAGATTATTATGAGTGTAGAGTAGAGATTGTAGAGTGAGAAATAGATTGACATAGATGCAGAGAAATAGGATTATTATGAGTGTAGAGAAATAGATTATTGGTGAGGTAGAGAGAAATAGATTATTATGAGGTAGAGAAATAGATTATTATGAGTGTAGAGAAATAGATTATTATGAGTGCAGAGAAATACATTATTATGAGTGTAGAGAAATAGATTATTATGAGTGTAGAGAAATAGATTATTATGAGGTAGAGTAAAATAGATTATTATGAGTGTAGAGAAATACATTATTATGAGTGGTAGAGAAATAGATTATTATGAGTGTAGAGAAATAGATTATTATGAGTGTAGAGAAATAGATTATTATGAGTGTAGAGAAATAGATTATTATGAGTGTAGAGAAATAGATTATTATGAGTGTAGAGAAATAGATTATTATGAGTGTAGAGAAATACACATATAGTGTAGAGAAATAGATTATTATGAGTGTAGAGAAATAGATTATTAAGATAGAGAAATACATTATTATGAGTGTAGAGAAATAGATTATTAAGAGGTAGAGAAATAGATTGATGAGTGTAGAGAAACAGATTATTATGAGTGTAGAGAAATAGATTATTAAGTGGGGAGTGTAGAGAATAGATTATTATGAGGTAGAGAAATAGATTATTATGAGGTAGAGAAATACATTATTATGAGTGTAGAGAAATAGATTATTATGAGTGTAGAGAAATAGATTATTATGAGTGTAGAGAAATACATTATTATGAGTGTAGAGAAATAGAGATTATTATGAGTGTAGAGAAATAGATTATTGGTGAGTGTAGAGGAAATACATTATTATGAGTGTAGAGAAATAGATTATTATGAGTGTAGAGAAATAGATTATTATGAGCAGAGAAATAGATTATTATGAGTGTAGAGAAATAGATTATTATGAGTGTAGAGAAATAGATTATTATGAGTGTAGAGAAATAGATTATTATGAGTGTAGAGAACAGATTATTATGAGTAGAGAAATAGATTATTATGAGTGTAGAGAAATACACATATGAGTGTAGAGAAATAGATTATTATGAGTGTAGAGAAATAGATTATTATGAGTGTAGAGAAATAGATTATTAAGAGTGTAGAGAAATAGATTATTATGAGTGTAGAGAAATAGATTATTATGAGTGAGAGTAGAAATACATTATTAAGTGAGTGTAGAGAACAGATTATTATGAGTAGAGAAATAGATTATTATGAGTGTAGAGAAATAGATTATTATGAGTGTAGAGAACATTATTATGAGTGTAGAGAAATAGATTATTATGAGGTAGAGAACAATATTATTATGAGTGTGTAGGAGAAATAGATTATTATGAGTGTAGAGAAATAGATTATTATGAGTGTAGAGAAATAGATTATTATGAGTGTAGAGAAATAGATTATTATGAGTGTAGAGAAATAGATTATTATGAGTGTAGAGAAATAGATTATTATGATGTAGAGAAATACATTATTATGAGTGTAGAGAAATAGATTATTATGAGTGTGAAATAGATTATTATGAGTGTAGAGAAATAGATTATTATGAGTGTAGAGAAATAGATTATTATGAGTGTAGAGAAATAGATTATTATGAGTGCAGAGAACAGATTATTATGAGTGTAGAGAAATATTATTATGAGTGTAGAGAAATAGATATGAGTGTAGAGAAATAGATTATTATGAGTGTAGAGAAATAGATTATTATGAGTGTAGAGAAATACATTATTATGAGTGTAGAGAAATACATTATTATGAGTGTAGAGAAATAGATTATTATGAGTGTAGAGAAATAGATTATTGTGAGTGTGGAGAACACATTATTATGAGTGTAGAGAAATAGATTATTATGAGGTAGAGAAATAGATTATTATGAGTGTAGAGAAATAGATTATTATGAGGTAGAGAAATAGATTATTATGTAGAGAAATAGATTATTATGTGAGGTAGAGAAATACATTATGAGTGTAGAGAAATAGATTATTATGAGTGCAGGAGAAATACATTATTATGAGTGTAGAGAAATACATTATTATGAGTGTAGAAATACATTATTATGAGTGTAGAGAAATAGATTATTATGAGTGTAGAGAACACTATTATGAGTGCAGAGAAATAGATTATTATGAGTGCAGAGAAATAGATTATTATGAGTGTAGAGAACAGATTATTATGAGTAGAGAAATAGATTATTATGAGTGTAGAGAAATACATTATTATGAGTGTAGAGAAACAGAGATTATTATGAGTGTAGAGAAATACATTATTATGAGTGTAGAGAAATAGATTATTATGAGTGCAGAGAAATACATTATTATGAGTGTAGAGAAATAGATTATTATGAGTGTAGAGAAATAGATTATTATGAGTGTAGAGAAATAGATTATTATGAGTGTAGAGAAATAGATTATTATGAGT
Organism: Ascarosepion bandense; assembly: GCA_037127315.1. NCBI lineage: Eukaryota > Metazoa > Mollusca > Cephalopoda > Sepiida > Sepiidae > Ascarosepion > Ascarosepion bandense. Next base: position 16,110 of record JBBBDQ010016297.1, on the reverse strand, counting down.
GTAGAGAAATAGATTATTATGAGTGCAGAGAAATAAGTATATTATATTATGGAGTGTAGAGAAATACATTACATGGGGAGTGTAGAGAAATAGATTATTATGAGTGTAGAGAAATACATTATTATGAGTGAAGAGAAATACATTATTATGAGTGCAGAGAAATACATTATTATGAGTGTAGAGAAATAGATTATTATGAGTGTAGAGAAATACATTGTCATGAGTGTAGAGAAATAGATTATTATGAGTGCAGAGAACAGATTATTATGAGTGCAGAGAAATAGATTATTATGAGTGTAGAGAAATAGATTATTATGAGTGTAGAGAAATAGATTATGAGTGTAGAGAAATACATTATTATGAGTGTAGAGAAATAGATTATTATGAGTGCAGAGAAATACATTATTATGAGTGTAGAGAAATAGATTATTATGAGTGTAGAGAAATAGATTATTATGAGTGTAGAGAAATAGATTATTATGAGTGTAGAGAAATACATTATTATGAGTGTAGAGAAATAGATTATTATGAGTGCAGAGAAATACATTATTATGAGTGTAGAGAAATAGATTATTATGAGGTAGAGAAATAGATTATTATGAGCAGAGAAATAGATTATTAAAGAGTGGTAGAGAAATACATTATTATGAGGTAGAGAATGATTATTATGAGTGCAGAGAAATAGATTATTATGAGTGCAGAGAAATAGATTATTATGAGTAGAGAAATAGATTATTATGAGTGTAGAGAAATAGATTATTATGAGTGTAGAGAAATACATTATTATGGAGGTAGAGAAATACCTTATTATGAGTGTAGAGAAATAGATTATTATGAGGTAGAGAACACATTATTATGAGTGTATAGAAATAGATTATTATGAGTGCAGAGAAATACATTATTATGAGTGTAGAGAAATAGATTATTATGAGTGTAGAGAAATACCTTATTATGAGTGTAGAGAAATAGATTGTTATGAGTGTGGAGAAATAGATTATTATGAGTGGCGGTAGATTATTATGAGTGTAGAGAAATAGATTATTATGAGTGTAGAGAAATACATTACAGGAGTAAGAGAACAGATTATTATGAGTGCAGAGAAATAGATTATTATAGAGGTAGAGAAATAGATTATTATGAGTGTAGAGAAATAGATTATTATGAGTGTAGAGAAATAGATTATTGGTGAGTGTAGAGAACACCATTATGAGTGTAGAGAAATAGATTATTATGAGTGCAGAGAAATACATTATTATGAGCAGAGAAATAGATTATTATGAGTGCAGAGAAATAGATTATGAGTGCAGAGAAATAGATTATTATGAGTGTAGAGAAATACCTTATTATGAGTGTAGAGAAATAGATTATTATGAGTGCAGAGAAATACCTTATTATGAGTGTAGAGAAATAGATTATTATGAGTGCAGAGAAATAGATTATTATGAGTGCAGGTGAGAAATAGATTATTATGAGTGTAGAGAAATACCTTATTATGAGTGTAGAGAACACATTATTATGAGTGTAGAGAAATAGATTATTATGAGTGCAGAGAACACATTATTATGAGTGTAGAGAAATAGATTATTATGAGTGCAGAGAAATAGATTATTATGAGTGTAGAGAAATAGATTATGAGTGTAGAGAAATACATTATTATGAGTGTAGAGAAATAGATTATTATGAGTGCAGAGAAATACATTATTATGAGTGTAGAGAAATAGATTATTATGAGTGTAGAGAAATATCACCTTTATTATGAGTGTAGAGAAATACATTATTATGAGTGTAGAGAAATAGATTATTATGAGTGCAGAGAAATAGATTATTATGAGTGTAGAGAAATAGATTATTATGGAGTGTAGAGAAATAGATTATTATGAGTGTAGAGAAATAGATTATTATGAGTGTAGAGAAATACCTTGTTATGAGTGTAGAGAAATAGATTATTATGAGTGCAGAGAAACAGACATTAAGGAGTGTAGAGAAATAGATTATTATGAGTGTAGAGAAATACCTTATTATGAGTGTAGAGAAATAGATTTCTGTTATGAGTGTAGAGAACATTATTATGAGGTAGAGAAATAGATTATTATGAGTGTAGAGAAATAGATTATTACAGAGTGAGAGAAATACATTATTATGAGTGTAAGGAGAAATAGATTATTATGAGCAAGGAGAGAAATAGACGACAGGAGGTAGAGAAATAGATTATTATGAGTGTAGAGAAATAGATTATTATGAGTGTAGAGAAATAGATTATTATGAGTGTAGAGAAATACATTATTATGAGTGTAGAGAAATATATTATGAGTGTAGAGAAATACATTATTAGTGAGGTAGAGAAATAGATTAGCTATATGTAGAGAACAGATTATTATGAGTGGTAGGAGAAATAGATTATTATGAGTAGTAGAGAAATAGATTATTATGAGTGGTAGGAAAATATTATTATGAGTGTAGAGAAATAGATTATTAAGAGTGTAGAGAAATACATTATTATGGAGGTAGAGAAATATATTTATTATGAGTGTAGAGAAATACATTATTATGAGTGTAGAGAAATACATTATTATGAGTGGTAGAGAAATAGATTATTAGAGCAGAGAAATAGATTATTGGTGAGTGAGAAATACATTATTATGAGTGTAGAGAAATACATTATATTATGAGTGTGTGTGAGAAGACATATGAGTGTAGAAATACACACAGAGTGTGAGAAAATAGATTATTATGAGTGTAGAGAAATAGATTATTATGGAGGGAGAGAACACATTATTATGAGTGTAGAGAAATACATTATTATGAGTGTAGAGAAATAGATGCATATAGAGGTAGAGAAATAGATTATTATGAGTAGAGAAATAGATTATTATGAGTGTAGAGAATAGATTATTACAAGAGTGTAGAGAAATACATTATTATGAGTGTAGAGAAATACATTATTATGAGTGTAGAGAAATACCTTATTATGAGTGTAGAGAAATAGATTATTATGAGTGTAGAGAAATACATTATTATGAGTGTAGAGAAATAGATTATTATGAGTGTAGAGAAATACATTATTATGAGTGTAGAGAAATACCTTATTATGAGTGTAGAGAAATAGATTATTATGAGTGTAGAGAAATACATTATTATGAGTGTAGAGAAATAGATTATTATGAGTGTAGAGAAATAGATTATTATGAGTGTAGAGAAATAGATTATTATGAGTGTAGAGAAATACATTATTATGAGTGTAGAGAAACACCTTATTATGAGTGTAGAGAACAGATTATTATGAGTGCAGAGAAATACATTATTATGAGTAGAGAAATAGATTATTATGAGTGTAGAGAAATACCTTATTATGAGTGTAGAGAAATAGATTATTATGAGTGCAGAGAAATACCTTATTATGAGTGTAGAGAAATAGATTATTATGAGTGTAGAGAAATACCTGATTATGAGGTAGAGAAATAGATTATTATGAGTGCAGACAGCTACATTATTATGAGTGTAGAGAAATAGATTATTATGAGTGTAGAGAAATACCTTATTATGAGTGTAGAGAAATAGATTATTATGAGTGTAGAGAAATAGATTATTATGAGTGTAGAGAAATAGATTATTATGAGTGCAGAGAACAGATTATTATGAGTGTAGAGAAATACATTATTATGAGTGTAGAGAAATAGATTTATTAAAAGAGCAGAGAAATAGATTATTATATGGTAGAGAAATAGATTATTATGAGTGTAGAGAAATAGATTATTATGAGTGTAGAGAACAGATTACAGGAGTAGTAGAGAAATACATACATTATTATGAGTGTAGAGAAATACATTATTATGAGTGTAGAGAAATACCTTTATTATGAGTGTAGAGAAATAGATTATTATGAGTGTAGAGAAATACATTATTATGAGTGTAGAGAAATAGATTATTATGAGTGGTAGAGAGAAATACATTATTATGAGTGTAGAGAACACTATTATGAGTGTAGAGAAATAGATTATTATGAGTGTAGAGAAATACATTATTATGAGTGTAGAGAAATAGATTATTATGGAGGTAGAGAAATAGATTATTATGAGTGTAGAGAAATACATTATTATGAAGAGTGTAGAGAAATAGATTATTATGAGTAGAGAATTACATTATTATGAGTGTAGAGAAATAGATTATTATGAGTGTAGAGAAATAGATTATTATAGAGGTAGAGAAATAGATTATTATGAGTGTAGAGAAATACATTATTATGAGTGTAGAGAAATAGATTATTATGAGTGCAGAGAAATACATTATTATGAGTGTAGAGAAATAGATTATTATGAGTGTAGAGAAATACCTTATTATGAGTGTAGAGAAATAGATTATTATGAGTGTAGAGAAATAGATTATTATGAGTGTAGAGAAATAGATTATTATGAGTGTATATATAGATTATTATGAGTGTAGAGAAATACATTATTATGAGTGTAGAGAAATAGATTATTATGAGTGCAGAGAAAGGATTATTATATGTAGGAAATAGATTATTATGAGTGTAGAGAAATAGATTATTATGAGTGTAGAGAAATACATTATTATGAGTGTAGAGAAATACCTTATTATGAGTGTAGAGAAATAGATTATTATGAGTGTAGAGAAATACATTATTATGAGTGTAGAGAAATAGATTATTATGAGTGCAGAGAAATACATTATTATGAGTGTAGAGAAATAGATTATTATGAGTGTAGAGAAATAGATTATTATGGGAGGTAGAGAAATAGATTATTATGAGTGTAGAGAAATACATTATTATGAGTGTAGAGAAATAGATTATTATGAGTGCAGAGAAATACATTATTATGAGTGTAGAGAAATACATTATTATGAGTGTAGAGAAATAGATTATTATGAGTGTAGAGAAATAGATTATTATGAGTGTAGAGAAATACATTATTATGAGTGTAGAGAAATAGATTATTATGAGTGCAGAGAAATACATTATTATGAGTGTAGAGAAATACATTATTATGAGTGCAGAGAAATACATTATTATGAGTGTAGAGAAATAGATTATTATGAGTGTAGAGAAATACATTATTATGAGTGTAGAGAAATAGATTATTATGAGTGTAGAGAAATACATTATTAAGTGAGTGTAGAGAAATAGATTATTATGAGTGTAGAGAAATAGATTATTATGAGTGTAGAGAAATACATTATTATGAGTGTAGAGAAATAGATTATTATGAGTGTAGAGAAATAGATTATTATGAGTGTAGAGAAATACATTATTATGAGTGTAGAGAAATACCTTATTATGAGTGTAGAGAAATAGATTATTATGAGTGTAGAGAAATACATTATTATGAGTGTAGAGAAATAGATTATTATGAGTCCAGAGAAATACATTATTATGAGTGTAGAGAAATACATTATTATGAGTGTAGAGAAATACATTATTATGAGTGTAGAGAAATAGATTATTATGAGTGTAGAGAAATACATTATTATGAGTGTAGAGAAATAGATTATTATGAGTGTAGAGAAATAGATTATTATGAGTGTAGAGAAATACATTATTATGAGTGTAGAGAAATACCTTATTATGAGTGTAGAGAAATAGATTATTATGAGTGTAGAGAAATACATTATTATGAGTGTAGAGAAATAGATTATTATGAGTGCAGAGAAATACATTATTATGAGTGTAGAGAAATAGATTATTATGAGGTAGAGAAATACATTATTATGAGTGTAGAGAAATAGATTATTATGAGTGTAGAGAAATACATTATTATGAGTGTAGAGAAATAGATTATTATGAGTGTAGAGAAATACATTATTATGAGTGTAGAGAAATAGATTATTATGAGTGTAGAGAAATAGATTATTATGAGTGTAGAGAAATACTGTTATGAGTGTAGAGAAATAGATTATTATGAGTGTAGAGAAATAGATTATTATGAGTGTAGAGAAATACATTATTATGAGTGTAGAGAAATACCTTATTATGAGTGTAGAGAAATAGATTATTATGAGGTAGAGAAATACATTATTATGAGTGTAGAGAACAGATTATTATGAGTCCAGAGAAATACATTATTATGAGTGTAGAGAAATACATTATTATGAGTGTAGAGAAATACATTATTATGAGTGTAGAGAAATAGATTATTATGAGTGTAGAGAATACATTATTATGAGTGTAGAGAAATAGATTATGAGTGTAGAGAAATAGATTATTATGAGTGTAGAGAAATACATTATTATGAGTGTAGAGAAATACCTTTATTATGAGTGTAGAGAAATAGATTATTATGAGTGTAGAGAAATACATTATTATGAGTGTAGAGAAATAGATTATTATGAGTGCAGAGAAATACATTATTATGAGTGTAGAGAAATAGATTATTATGAGTGTAGAGAACAGATTATTATGAGTGTAGAGAAATAGATTATTAAGTGAGTGTAGAGAACACATTATTATGAGTGTAGAGAAATAGATTATTATGAGTGCAGAGAAATACATTATTGCTTATGTAGAGAAATACATTATTATGAGTGTAGAGAAATAGATTATTATGAGTGTAGAGAAATAGATTATTATGAGTGTAGAGAAATACATTATTATGAGTGTAGAGAAATAGATTATTATGAGTGCAGAGAAATACATTATTATGAGTGTAGAGAAATACATTATTATGAGTGCAGAGAAATACATTATTATGAGTGTAGAGAACAGATTATTATGAGTGTAGAGAAATACATTATTATGAGTGTAGAGAAATAGATTATTATGAGTGTAGTGAAATACATTATTATGAGTGTGAGAAATACATTATTATGAGTGTAGAGAAATAGATTATTATGAGTGTAGAGAAATAGATTATTATGAGTGTAGAGAAATACATTATTATGAGTGTAGAGAAATACATTATTATGAGTGTAGAGAAATAGATTATTATGAGTGTAGAGAAATAGATTATTATGAGTGTAGAGAAATAGATTATTATGAGTGTAGAGAAATAGATTATTATGAGTGCAGAGAAATAGATTATTATGAGGTAGAGAAATAGATTATTATGAGTGTAGAGAAATACATTATTAAGAGGTAGAGAAATACATTATTATGAGTGTAGAGAAATAGATTATTATGAGTGTAGAGAAATAGATTATTATGAGTGTAGAGAAATACATTATTATGAGTGTAGAGAAATACATTATTATGAGTGTAGAGAAATAGATTATTATGAGTGTAGAGAAATACATTATTATGAGTGTAGAGAAATACATTATTATGAGTGTAGTGAAATACATTATTATGAGTGTAGAGAAATACATTATTATGTGAGTGTAGAGAAATAGATTATTATGAGTGTAGAGAAATAGATTATTATGAGTGTAGAGAAATACATTATTATGAGTGTAGAGAAATAGATTATTATGAGTGTAGAGAAATACATTATTATGAGTGTAGAGAAATACATTATTATGAGTGTAGTGAAATACATTATTATGAATGCAGAGAAATAGATTATTATGAGTGTAGAGAAATAGATTATTATGAATGCAGAGAAATAGATTATTATGAGTAGAGAAATACATTATTATGAGTGTAGAGAAATACATTATTATGAGTGTAGAGAAATAGATTATTAAGAGTGTAGAGAAATACATTATTATGAGTGTAGAGAAATACATTATTATGAGTGTAGTGAAATACATTATTATGAGTGTAGAGAAATACATTATTATGAGTGTAGAGAAATAGATTATTATGAGTGTAGAGAAATAGATTATTATGAGTGTAGAGAAATACATTATTATGAGTGTAGAGAAATAGATTATTATGAGTGTAGAGAAATACATTATTATGAGTGTAGAGAAATACATTATTAAGGATAGAGAAATAGATTATTATGAGTGTAGAGAAATAGATTATTATGAGTGTAGAGAAATAGATTATTATGAGTGTGCAGAGAAATAGATTATTATGAGTGTAGAGAAATAGATTATTATGAGTGTAGAGAAATACATTATTATGAGTGTAGAGAAATAGATTATTATGAGTGTAGAGAAATAGATTATTATGAGTGTAGAGAAATAGATTATTATGAGTGTAGAGAAATACATTATTATGAGTGTAGAGAAATAGATTATTATGAGTGTAGAGAAATACATTATTATGAGTAGAGAAATAGATTATTATGAGTGCAGAGAAATAGATTATTATGAGTGTAGAGAATAGATTATTATGAGTGTAGAGAAATACATTATTATGAGTGTAGAGAAATAGATTATTATGAGTGTAGAGAAATAGATTATTATGAGTGTAGAGAAATAGATTATTATGAGTGTAGAGAAATACATTATTATGAGTGTAGAGAAATAGATTATTATGAGTGTAGAGAAATAGATTATTATGAGTGTAGAGAAATAGATTATTATGAGTGTAGAGAAATAGATTATTATGAGTGTAGAGAAATAGATTATTATGAGTGCAGAGAAATAGATTTATTATGAGTGTAGAGAAATAGATTATTATGAGTGTAGAGAAATACATTATTATGAGTGTAGAGAAATACATTATTAAGTGAGTGTAGAGAAATAGATTATTATGAGTGTAGAGAAATAGATTATTATGAGTGTAGAGAAATACATTATTATGAGTGTAGAGAAATAGATTATTAAGGAGGTAGAGAAATACATTATTATGAGTGTAGAGGAATACATTATTATGAGTGTAGAGAAATAGATTATTATGAGTGTAGAGAAATACATTATTATGAGTGTAGAGAAATACATTATTATGAGTGTAGTGAAATAGATTATTATGAATGCAGAGAAATAGATTATTATGAGTGGTAGAGAAATACATTATTATGAGGTAGAGAAATAGATTATTATGAATGCAGAGAAATAGATTATTATGAGTGTAGAGAAATACATTATTATGAGTGTAGAGAAATACATTATTATGAGTGTAGAGGAGAATACATTATTATGAGTGTAGAGAAATAGATTATTATGAGTGTAGAGAAATACATTATTATGAGTGTAGAGGAATACATTATTATGAGTGTAGAGAAATAGATTATTATGAGTGTAGAGAAATACATTATTATGAGTGTAGAGAAATACATTATTATGAGTGTAGAGAACAGATTATTATGAATGCAGAGAAATAGATTATTATGAGTGTAGAGAAATACATTATTATGAGTGTAGAGGAATACATTATTATGAGTGTAGAGAAATAGGATTATTATGAGTGTAGAGAAATACATTATTATGAGTGTAGAGAAATACATTATTATGAGTGTAGAGAAATAGATTATTATGAATGCAGAGAAATAGATTATTATGAGTGTAGAGAAATACATTATTATGAGTGTAGAGAAATACATTATTAAGTGAGTGCAGAGAAATAGATTATTATGAGTGTGAGAGAAATACATTATTATGAGTGTAGAGAAATACCTTATTATGAGTGTAGTGAAATACATTATTATGAGTGTAGAGAATACATTATTATGAGTGTAGAGAAATAGATTATTATGAGTGTAGAGAAATAGATTATTATGAGTGCAGAGAAATACATTATTATGAGTGTAGTGAAATACATTATTATGAGTGTAGAGAAATACATTATTATGAGTGTAGAGAAATAGATTATTATGAGTGTAGAGAAATACATTATTATGAGTGTAGAGAAATACATTATTATGAGTGTAGTGAAATACATTATTATGAGTGTAGAGAAATACATTATTATGAGTGTAGAGAAATAGATTATTATGAGTGTAGAGAAATAGATTATTATGAGTGCAGAGAAATACATTATTATGAGGTAGAGAAATAGATTATTATGAGTGTAGAGAAATACATTATTATGAGTGTAGAGAAATAGATTATTATGAGTGTAGAGAAATACATTATTATGAGTGTAGAGAACATATTATTATGAGTGTAGAGAAATACATTATTATGAGTGTAGAGAAATACATTATTATGAGTGTAGAGAAATACATTATTATGAGTGTAGAGAAATACATTATTATGAGTGTAGTGAAATACATTATTATGAGTGTAGAGAAATACATTATTATGAGTGTAGTGAAATACATTATTATGAGGTAGAGAAATACATTATTATGAGTGTAGAGAAATACATTATTATGAGTGTAGTGAAATACATTATTATGAGTGTAGAGAAATACATTATTATGAGTGTAGAGAAATAGATTATTATGAGTGTAGTGAAATACATTATTATGAGTGTAGAGAAATACATTATTATGAGTGTAGAGAAATACATTATTATGAGTGTAGTGAAATACATTATTATGAGTGTAGAGAAATACATTATTATGAGTGTAGAGAAATACATTATTATGAGTGTAGTGAAATACATTATTATGAGTGTAGAGAAATACATTATTATGAGTGTAGAGAAATAGATTATTATGAGTGTAGTGAAATACATTATTATGAGTGTAGAGAAATACATTATTATGAGTGTAGGAGAAATACATTATTATGAGTGTAGTAAAATACATTATTATGAGTGTAGAGAAATACATTATTATGAGTGTAGAGAAATACATTATTATGAGTGTAGTGAAATACATTATTATGAGTGTAGAGAAATACATATTATGAGTGTAGAGAAATACATTATTATGAGTGTAGAGAAATACATTATTATGAGTGTAGAGAAATAGATTATTATGAGTGTAGAGAAATAGATTATTATGAGTGTAGAGAAATAGATTATTATGAGTGCAGAGAAATACATTATTATGAGTGTAGAGAAATACATTATTATGAGTGTAGAGAAATAGATTATTATGAGTGTAGGAGAAATAGATTATTATGAGTGTAGAGAAATAGATTATTATGAGTGTAGAGAAATACATTATTATGAGTGTAGAGAAATACATTATTATGAGTGTAGAGAAATAGATTATTATGAGTGTAGTGAAATACATTATTATGAGTGTAGAGAAATACATTATTATGAGTGTAGAGAAATACATTATTATGAGTGTAGTGAAATACATTATTATGAGTGTAGAGAAATACATTATTATGAGTGTAGAGAAATACATTATTATGAGTGTAGAGAAATACATTATTATGAGTGTAGAGAAATAGATTATTATGAGTGTAGAGAAATAGATTATTATGAGTGTAGAGAACAGATTATTATGAGTGCAGAGAAATACATTATTATGAGTGTAGAGAAATAGATTATTATGAGTGCAGAGAAATACATTATTATGAGTGTAGAGAAATAGATTATTATGAGTGTAGAGAAATAGATTATTATGAGTGCAGAGAAATAGATTATTATGAGTGCAGAGAAATAGATTATTATGAGTGCAGAGAAATACATTATTATGAGTGTAGAGAAATAGATTATTATGAGTGTAGAGAAATAGATTATTATGAGTGCAGAGAAATAGATTATTATGAGTGTAGAGAAATAGATTATTATGAGTGCAGAGAAATAGATTATTATGAGTGCAGAGAAATACATTATTATGAGTGCAGAGAAATACATTATTATGCAGTGCAGAGAAATAGATTATTATGAGTGCAGAGAAATAGATTATTATGAGTGCAGAGAAATACATTATTATGAGTGTAGAGAAATAGATTATTATGAGTGCAGAGAAATACATTATTATGAGTGTAGAGAAATAGATTATTATGAGTGCAGAGAAATACATTATTATGAGTGTAGAGAAATACATTTATTAAGGAGTGCAGAGAAATAGATTATTATGAGTGCAGAGAAATAGATTATTATGAGTGCAGAGAAATACATTATTATGAGTGTAGAGTAAATACTATTATTATGAGTGTAGAGAAATAGATTATTATGAGTGCAGAGAAATAGATTATTATGAGTGTAGAGAAATAGATTATTATGAGTGCAGAGAAATAGATTATTATGAGTGCAGAGAAATACATTATTATGAGTGCAGAGAAATACATTATTATGAGTGTAGAGAAATAGATTATTATGAGTGTAGAGAAATACATTATTATGAGTGTAGAGAAATACATTATTATGAGTGCAGAGAATGATTATTATGAGTGCAGAGAAATAGGATTATTATGAGTGCAGAGAAATAGATTATTATGAGTGCAGAGAAATACATTATTATGAGTGTAGAGAAATACATTATTATGAGTGCAGAGAAATAGATTATTATGAGTGCAGAGAAATAGATTATTATGAGTGCAGAGAAATACATTATTATGAGTGTAGAGAAATAGATTATTATGAGTGTAGAGAAATAGATTATTATGTGAGTGCAGAGAAATAGATTATTATGAGTGTAGGAGAAATAGATTATTATGAGTGTAGAGAAATACATTATTATGAGTGTAGAGAAATACATTATTATGAGTGCAGAGAAATAGATTATTATGAGTGCAGAGAAATAGATTATTATGAGTGCAGAGAAATAGATTATTATGAGTGCAGAGAAATACATTATTATGAGTGTAGAGAAATACATTATTATGAGTGCAGAGAAATAGATTATTATGAGTGCAGAGCTGATTATTATGAGTGCAGAGAAATACATTATTATGAGGTAGAGAAATAGATTATTATGAGTGCAGAGAAATACATTATTATGAGTGTAGAGAACAGATTATTATGAGTGCAGAGAAATACATTATTATGAGTGTAGAGAAATACATTACTATGAGTGCAGAGAAATAGATTATTATGAGTGCAGAGAAATAGATTATTATGAGTGCAGAGAAATACATTATTATGAGTGTAGAGAAATAGATTATTATGAGGTAGAGAAATAGATTATTATGAGTAGAGAAATAGATTATTATGAGTGCAGAGAAATAGATTATTATGAGTGCAGAGAAATACATTATTATGAGTGCAGAGAAATAGATTATTATGAGTGCAGAGAAATAGATTATTATGAGTGCAGAGAAATACATTATTATGAGTGTAGAGAAATAGATTATTATGAGTGCAGAGAAATACATTATTATGAGTGTAGAGAAATAGATTATTATGAGTGTAGAGAAATAGATTATTATGAGTGTAGAGAAATACATTATTATGAGTGTAGAGAAATAGACATATGAGTGTAGAGAAATACATTATTATGAGTGTAGAGAAATAGATTATTATGAGTGTAGAGAAATAGATTATTATGAGTGCAGAGAAATAGATTATTATGAGTGCAGAGAAATACATTATTATGAGTGGTAGAGAAATAGATTATTATGAGTGCAGAGAAATACATTATTATGAGTGTAGAGAAATAGATTATTATGAGTGTAGAGAAATAGATTATGAGTGCAGAGAAATAGATTATTATGAGTGCAGAGAAATACATTATTATGAGTGTAGAGAAATAGATTATTATGAGTGCAGAGAAATACATTATTATGAGTGTAGAGAAATAGATTATTATGAGTGTAGAGAAATACATTATTATGAGTGTAGAGAAATAGATTATTATGAGTGTAGAGAAATAGATTATTATGAGTGTAGAGAAATAGATTATTATGAGTGCAGAGAAATACATTATTATGAGTGTAGAGAAATAGATTATTATGAGTGCAGAGAACATTATTATGAGTGTAGAGAAATAGATTATTATGAGTGTAGAGAAATAGATTATTATGAGTGTAGAGAAATAGATTATTATGAGTGCAGAGAAATAGATTATTATGAGTGCAGAGAAATACATTATTATGAGTGTAGAGAAATAGATTATTATGAGTGTAGAGAAATAGATTATTATGAGTGTAGAGAAATAGATTATTATGAGTGCAGAGAAATAGATTATTATGAGTGCAGAGAAATACATTATTATGAGTGTAGAGAAATAGATTATTATGAGTGGTAGAGAAATAGATTATTATGAGTGCAGAGAAATAGATTATTATGAGTGCAGAGAACATGTATTATTATGAGTGTAGAGAAATAGATTATTATGAGTGCAGAGAAATACATTATTATGAGGAGAGAAATAGATTATTATGAGTGTAGAGAAATACATTATTATGAGTGTAGAGAATAGATTATTATGAGTGTAGAGAAATAGATTATTATGAGTGTAGAGAAATAGATTATTATGAGTGTAGAGAAATACATTATTATGAGGTAGAGAACAGATTATTATGAGTGCAGAGAAATACATTATTATGAGTGTAGAGAAATAGATTATTATGAGTGCAGAGAAATATATTTATTATGAGTGTAGAGAAATAGATTATTATGAGTGTAGAGAAATACATTATTATGAGTGTAGAGAAATAGATTATTATGAGTGTAGAGAAATAGATTATTATGAGTGTAGAGAAATACATTATTATGAGTGTAGAGAAATAGATTATTATGAGTGTAGAGAAATAGATTATTAAGAGGCAGAGAAATACATTATTATGAGTGTAGAGAAATAGATTATTATGAGTGTAGAGAAATAGATTATTATGAGTGTAGAGAAATACATTATTATGAGTGTAGAGAAATAGATTATTATGAGTGTAGAGAAATAGATTATTATGAGTGCAGAGAAATACATTATTATGAGTGTAGAGAAATAGATTATTATGAGTGTAGAGAAATACATTATTATGAGGTAGAGAAATAGATTATTATGAGTGTAGAGAAATAGATTATTATGAGTGTAGAGAAATACATTATTATGATAGAGAAATAGATTATTATGAGTGCAGAGAAATACATTATTATGAGTGTAGAGAAATAGATTATTATGAGTGTAGAGAAATAGATTATTATGAGTGCAGAGAACAGATTATTATGAGTGCAGAGAAATACATTATTATGAGTGTAGAGAAATAGATTATTATGAGTGCAGAGAAATACATTATTATGAGTGCAGAGAAATAGATTATTATGAGTGTAGAGAAATACTATTATGAGTGTAGAGAAATAGATTTTATTATGAGTGTAGAGAAATAGATTATTATGAGTGTAGAGAAATAGATTATTATGAGTGCAGAGAAATACATTATTATGAGTGTAGAGAAATAGATTATTATGAGTGCAGAGAAATACATTATTATGAGTGTAGAGAAATAGATTATTATGAGTGTAGAGAAATAGATTATTATGAGTGTAGAGAAATAGATTATTATGAGTGCAGAGAAATAGATTATTATGAGTGCAGAGAAATACATTATTATGAGGTAGAGAAATAGATTATTATGAGTGTAGAGAAATAGATTATTATGAGTGTAGAGAAATAGATTATTATGAGTGCAGAGAAATAGATTATTATGAGTGCAGAGAAATACATTATTATGAGTGTAGAGAAATACATTATTATGAGGTAGAGAAATACATTATTATGAGTGTAGAGAAATAGATTATTATGAGTGCAGAGAAATAGATTATTATGAGTGCAGAGAAATACATTATTAGTAGTGGTAGAGAAATAGATTATTATGAGTGCAGAGAAATAGATTATTATGAGTGCAGAGAAATACATTATTATGAGTGTAGAGAAATAGATTATTATGAGTGCAGAGAAATACATTATTATGAGAGTAGAGAAATACATTATTATGAGTGTAGAGAAATAGATTATTATGAGTGTAGAGAAATAGATTATTATGAGCAGAGAAATAGATTATTATGAGTGCAGAGAAATACATTATTATGAGCAGAGAATACATTATTATGAGTGTAGAGAAATACATTATTATGAGTGTAGAGAAATAGATTATTATGAGTGCAAGAGAAATACATTATTATGAGTGTAGAGAAATGGATTATTATGAGTGTAGAGAAATAGATTATTATGAGTGCAGAGAAATACATTATTACAGTGGAGAAATAGATTATTATGAGTGTAGAGAACAGATTATTAAGAGTGCAGAGAAATAGATTATTATGAGTGCAGAGAAATACATTATTATGAGTGCAGAGAAATACATTATTATGAGTGTAGAGAAATAGATTATTATGAGTGCAGAGAAATAGATTAATATGAGTGCAGAGAAATACATTATTATGAGTGTAGAGAAATAGATTATTATGAGTGCAGAGAAATAGATTATTATGAGTGCAGAGAAATACATTATTATGAGTGTAGAGAAATAGATTATTACGAG
>JBBBDQ010016273.1:0-27634 GCA_037127315.1 Ascarosepion bandense | reverse complement strand
ATTAATTATTATGCATACCAAAGGTCACCTAATATGTATGTCAGAAAATAAGTTAAACGTTATTAAAGAGCACCCATTAATTATTATGCATACCAAAGGTCACCTAATATGTATGTCAGAAAATAAGTTAAACGTTATTAAAGAGCACCCATTAATTATTATGCATACCAAAGGTCACCTAATATGTATGTCAGAAAATAAGTTAAACGCTATTAAAGAGCACCCATTAATTATTATGCATACCAAAGGTCACCTAATATGTATGTCAGAAAATAAGTTAAACGTTATTAAAGAGCACCCATTAATTATTATGCATACCAAAGGTCACCTAATATGTATGTCAGAAAATAAGTTAAACGTTATTAAAGAGCACCCATTAATTATTATGCATACCAAAGGTCACCTAATATGTATGTCAGAAAATAAGTTAAACGCTATTAAAGAGCACCCATTAATTATTATGCATACCAAAGGTCACCTAATATGTATGTCAGAAAATAAGTTAAACGTTATTAAAGAGCACCCATTAATTATTATGCATACCAAAGGTCACCTAATATGTATGTCAGAAAATAAGTTAAACGTTATTAAAGAGCACCCATTAATTATTATGCATACCAAAGGTCACCTAATATGTATGTCAGAAAATAAGTTAAACGTTATTAAAGAGCACCCATTAATTATTATGCATACCAAAGGTCACCTAATATGTATGTCAGAAAATAAGTTAAACGTTATTAAAGAGCACCCATTAATTATTATGCTATCACCAAAGGTCACCTAATATGTATGTCAGAAAATAAGTTAAACGTTATTAAAGAGCACCCATTAATTATTATGCATACCAAAGGTCACCTAATATGTATGTCAGAAAATAAGTTAAACGTTATTAAAGAGCACCCATTAATTATTATGCATACCAAAGGTCACTCAATATGTATGTCAGAAAATAAGTTAAACGTTATTAAAGAGCACCCATTAATTATTATGCATACCAAAGGTCACCTAATATGTATGTCAGAAAATAAGTTAAACGTTATTAAAGAGCACCCATTAATTATTATGCATACCAAAGGTCACCTAATATGTATGTCAGAAAATAAGTTAAACGTTATTAAAGAGCACCCATTAATTATTATGCATACCAAAGGTCACCTAATATGTATGTCAGAAAATAAGTTAAACGTTATTAAAGAGCACCCATTAATTATTATGCATACCAAAAGGTCACCTAATATGTATGTCAGAAAATAAGTTAAACGTTATTAAAGAGCACCCATTAATTATTATGCATACCAAAGGTCACCTAATATGTATGTCAGAAAATAAGTTAAACGTTATTAAAGAGCACCCATTAATTATTATGCATACCAAAGGTCACCTAATATGTATGTCAGAAAATAAGTTAAACGTTATTAAAGAGCACCCATTAATTATTATGCATACCAAAGGCTTGATCACCTAATATGTATGTCAGAAAATAAGTTAAACGTTATTAAAGAGCACCCATTAATTATTATGCATACCAAAGGTCACCTAATATGTATGTCAGAAAATAAGTTAAACGTTATTAAAGAGCACCCATTAATTATTATGCATACCAAAGGTCACCTAATATGTATGTCAGAAAATAAGTTAAACGTTATTAAAGAGCACCCATTAATTATTATGCATACCAAAGGTCACCTAATATGTATGTCAGAAAATAAGTTAAACGTTATTAAAGAGCACCCATTAATTATTATGCATACCAAAGGTCACCTAATATGTATGTCAGAAAATAAGTTAAACGTTATTAAAGAGCACCCATTAATTATTATGCATACCAAAGGTCACCTAATATGTATGTCAGAAAATAAGTTAAACGTTATTAAAGAGCACCCATTAATTATTATGCATACCAAAGGTCACCTAATATGTATGTCAGAAAATAAGTTAAACGTTATTAAAGAGCACCCATTAATTATTATGCATACCAAAGGTCACCTAATATGTATGTCAGAAAATAAGTTAAACGCTATTAAAGAGCACCCATTAATTATTATGCATACCAAAGGTCACCTAATATGTATGTCAGAAAATAAGTTAAACGTTATTAAAGAGCACACATTAATTATTATGCATACCAAAGGTCACCTAATATGTATGTCAGAAAATAAGTTAAACGTTATTAAAGAGCACCCATTAATTATTATGCATACCAAAGGTCACCTAATATGTATGTCAGAAAATAAGTTAAACGTTATTAAAGAGCACCCATTAATTATTATTATGCATACCAAAGGTCACCTAATATGTATGTCAGAAAATAAGTTAAACGTTATTAAAGAGCACCCATTAATTATTATGCATACCAAAGGTCACCTAATATGTATGTCAGAAAATAAGTTAAACGTTATTAAAGAGCACCCATTAATTATTATGCATACCAAAGGTCACCTAATATGTATGTCAGAAAATAAGTTAAACGTTATTAAAGAGCAACTTACTAATTATTATGCATACCAAAGGTCACCTAATATGTATGTCAGAAAAATATTAAACGTTATTAAAGAGCACCCATTAATTATGCATACCAAAGGTCACCTAATATGTATGTCAGAAAATAAGTTAAACGTTATTAAAGAGCACCCATTAATTATTATGCATACCAAAGGTCACCTTAATATGTATGTCAGAAAATAAGTTAAACGTTATTAAAGAGCACCCATTAATTATTATGCATACCAAAGGTCACCTAATATGTATGTCAGAAAATAAGTTAAACGTTATTAAAGAGCACCCATTAATTATTATGCATACCAAAGGTCACCTAATATGTATGTCAGAAAATAAGTTAAACGTTATTAAAGAGCACCCATTAATTATTATGCATACCAAAGGTCACCTAATATGTATGTCAGAAAATAAGTTAAACGTTATTAAAGAGCACCCATTAATTATTATGCATACCAAAGGTCACCTAATATGTATGTCAGAAAATAAGTTAAACGTTATTAAAGAGCACCCATTAATTATTATGCATACCAAAGGTCACCTAATATGTATGTCAGAAAATAAGTTAAACGTTATTAAAGAGCACCCATTAATTATTATGCATACCAAAGGTCACCCAGTCATAAAGTGTCAGAAAATAAGTTAAACGTTATTAAAGAGCACCCATTAATTATTATGCATACCAAAGGTCACCTAATATGTATGTCAGAAAATAAGTTAAACGTTATTAAAGAGCACCCATTAATTATTATGCATACCAAAGGTCACCTAATATGTATGTCAGAAAATAAGTTAAACGTTATTAAAGAGCACCCATTAATTATTATGCATACCAAAGGTCACCTAATATGTATGTCAGAAAATAAGTTAAACGTTATTAAAGAGCACCCATTAATTATTATGCATACCAAAGGTCACCTAATATGTATGTCAGAAAATAAGTTAAACGTTATTAAAGAGCACCCATTAATTATTATGCATACCAAAGGTCACCTAATATGTATGTCAGAAAATAAGTTAAACGTTATTAAAGAGCACCCATTAATTATTATGCATACCAAAGGTCACCTAATATGTATGTCAGAAAATAAGCAATCGTTATTAAAGAGCACCCATTAATTATTATGCATACCAAAGGTCACCTAATATGTATGTCAGAAAATAAGTTAAACGTTATTAAAGAGCACCCATTAATTATTATGCATACCAAAGGTCACCTAATATGTATGTCAGAAAATAAGTTAAACGTTATTAAAGAGCACCCATTAATTATTATGCATACCAAAGGTCACCTAATATGTATGTCAGAAAATAAGTTAAACGTTATTAAAGAGCACCCATTAATTATTATGCATACCAAAGGTCACCTAATATGTATGTCAGAAAATAAGTTAAACGTTATTAAAGAGCACCTATTAATTATTATGCATACCAAAGGTCACCTAATATGTATGTCAGAAAATAAGTTAAACGTTATTAAAGAGCACCCATTAATTATTATGCATACCAAAGGTCACCTAATATGTATGTCAGAAAATAAGTTAAACGTTATTAAAGAGCACCCATTAATTATTATGCATACCAAAGGTCACTTAATATGTATGTCAGAAAATAAGTTAAACGTTATTAAAGAGCACCCATTAATTATTATGCATACCAAAGGTCACCTAATATGTATGTCAGAAAATAAGTTAAACGTTATTAAAGAGCACCCATTAATTATTATGCATACCAAAGGTCACCTAATATGTATGTCAGAAAATAAGTTAAACGTTATTAAAGAGCACCCATTAATTATTATGCATACCAAAGGTCACCTAATATGTATGTCAGAAAATAAGTTAAACGTTATTAAAGAGCACCCATTAATTATTATGCATACCAAAGGTCACCTAATATGTATGTCAAGGTTAAACGTTATTAAAGAGCACACATTAATTATTATGCATACCAAAGGTCACCTAATATGTATGTCAGAAAATAAGTTAAACGTTATTAAAGAGCACCCATTAATTATTATGCATACCAAAGGTCACCTAATATGTATGTCAGAAAATAAGTTAAACGTTATTAAAGCACCCATTAATTATTATGCATACCAAAGGTCACCTAATATGTATGTCAGAAAATAAGTTAAACGTTATTAAAGAGCACCCATTAATTATTATGCATACCAAAGGTCACCTAATATGTATGTCAGAAAATAAGTTAAACGTTATTAAAGAGCACCCATTAATTATTATGCATACCAAAGGTCACCTAATATGTATGTCAGAAAATAAGTTAAACGTTATTAAAGAGCACCCATTAATTATTATGCATACCAAAGGTCACCTAATATGTATGTCAGAAAATAAGTTAAACGTTATTAAAGAGCACCCATTAATTATTATGCATACCAAAGGTCACCTAATATGTATGTCAGAAAATAAGTTAAACGTTATTAAAGAGCACCCATTAATTATTATGCATACCAAAGGTCACCTAATATGTATGTCAGAAAATAAGTTAAACGTTATTAAAGAGCACCCATTAATTATTATGCATACCAAAGGTCACCTAATATGTATGTCAGAAAATAAGTTAAACGTTATTAAAGAGCACACATTAATTATTATGCATACCAAAGGTCACCTAATATGTATGTCAGAAAATAAGTTAAACGTTATTAAAGAGCACCCATTAATTATTATGCATACCAAAGGTCACCTAATATGTATGTCAGAAAATAAGTTAAACGTTATTAAAGAGCACCCATTAATTATTATGCATACCAAAGGTCACCTAATATGTATGTCAGAAAATAAGTTAAACGTTATTAAAGATCACCCATTAATTATTATGCACACCAAAGGTCACCTAATATGTATGTCAGAAAATAAGTTAAACGTTATTAAAGAGCACCCATTAATTATTATGCATACCAAAGGTCACCTAATATGTATGTCAGAAAATAAGTTAAACGTTATTAAAGAGCACCCATTAATTATTATGCATACCAAAGGTCACCTAATATGTATGTCAGAAAATAAGTTAAACGCTATTAAAGAGCACCCATTAATTATTATGCATACCAAAGGTCACCTAATATGTATGTCAGAAAAAATGGGTTAAACGTTATTAAAGACACATTAATTATTATGCACTTCAAAGGTCACCTAATATGTATGTCAGAAAATAAGTTAAACGTTATTAAAGAGCACCCATTAATTATTATGCATACCAAAGGTCACCTAATATGTATGTCAGAAAATAAGTTAAACGTTATTAAAGAGCACCCATTAATTATTATGCATACCAAAGGTCACCTAATATGTATGTCAGAAAATAAGTTAAACGTTATTAAAGAGCACACATTAATTATTATGCATACCAAAGGTCACCCACTATGTATGTCAGAAACAAGTTAAACGTTATTAAAGAGCACACATTAATTATGCATACTGCGTCACCTAATATGTATGTCAGAAAATAAGTTAAACGCTATTAAAGAGCACCCATTAATTATGCATACCAAAGGTCACCTAATATGTATGTCAGAAAATAAGTTAAACGTTATTAAAGAGCACCCATTAATTATTATGCATACCAAAGGTCACCTAATATGTATGTCAGAAAATAAGTTAAACGTTATTAAAGAGCACCCATTAATTATTATGCATACCAAAGGTCACCTAATATGTATGTCAGAAAATAAGTTAAACGCTATTAAAGAGCACCCATTAATTATTATGCATACCAAAGGTCACCTAATATGTATGTCAGAAAATAAGTTAAACGTTATTAAAGATCACCCATTAATTATTATGCATACCAAAGGTCACCTAATATGTATGTCAGAAAATAAGTTAAACGCTATTAAAGGAGCACCCATTAATTATTATGCATACCAAAGGTCACCTAATATGTATGTCAGAAAATAAGTTAAACGTTATTAAAGAGCACCCATTAATTATTATGCATACCAAAGGTCACCTAATATGTATGTCAGAAAATAAGTTAAACGTTATTAAAGAGCACCCATTAATTATTATGCATACCAAAGGTCACCTAATATGTATGTCAGAAAATAAGTTAAACGCTATTAAAGAGCACCCATTAATTATTATGCATACCAAAGGTCACCTAATATGTATGTCAGAAAACAAGTTAAACGTTATTAAAGAGCACCCATTAATTATTATGCATACCAAAGGTCACCTAATATGTATGTCAGAAAATAAGTTAAACGTTATTAAAGAGCACCCATTAATTATTATGCATACCAAAGGTCACCTAATATGTATGTCAGAAAATAAGAACGTTATTAAAGAGCACCCATTAATTATTATGCATACCAAAGGTCACCTAATATGTATGTCAGAAAATAAGTTAAACGTTATTAAAGAGCACCCATTAATTATTATGCATACCAAAGGTCACCTAATATGTATGTCAGAAAATAAGTTAAACGTTATTAAAGAGCACACATTAATTATTATGCATACCAAAGGTCACCTAATATGTATGTCAGAAAATAAGTTAAACGTTATTAAAGAGCACCCATTAATTATTATGCATACCAAAGGTCACCTAATATGTATGTCAGAAAATAAGTTAAACGCTATTAAAGAGCACCCATTAATTATTATGCATACCAAAGGTCACCTAATATGTATGTCAGAAAATAAGTTAAACGTTATTAAAGAGCACCCATTAATTATTATGCATACCAAAGGTCACCTAATATGTATGTCAGAAAATAAGTTAAACGTTATTAAAGAGCACCCATTAATTATTATGCATACCAAAGGTCACCTAATATGTATGTCAGAAAATAAGTTAAACGTTATTAAAGAGCACCCATTAATTATTATGCATACCAAAGGTCACCTAATATGTATGTCAGAAAATAAGTTAAACGTTATTAAAGAGCACCCATTAATTATTATGCATACCAAAGGTCACCTAATATGTATGTCAGAAAATAAGTTAAACGTTATTAAAGAGCACCCATTAATTATTATGCATACCAAAGGTCACCTAATATGTATGTCAGAAAATAAGTTAAACGTTATTAAAGAGCACCCATTAATTATTATGCATACCAAAGGTCACCTAATATGTATGTCAGAAAATAAGTTAAACGCTATTAAAGAGCATCAATTAATTATTATGCATACCAAAGGTCACCTAATATGTATGTCAGAAAATAAGTTAAACGTTATTAAAGAGCACCCATTAATTATTATGCATACCAAAGGTCACCTAATATGTATGTCAGAAAATAAGTTAAACGTTATTAAAGAGCACCCATTAATTATTATGTATACCAAAGGTCACCTAATATGTATACGAAAATAAGTTAAACGTTATTAAAGAGCACCCATTAATTATTATGCATACCAAAGGTCACCTAATATGTATGTCAGAAAATAAGTTAAACGTTATTAAAGAGCACCCATTAATTATTATGCATACCAAAGTTCACCTAATATGTATGTCAGAAAATAAGTTAAACGCTATTAAAGAGCACCCATTAATTATTATGCATACCAAAGGTCACCTAATATGTATGTCAGAAAATAAGTTAAACGTTATTAAAGAGCACCCATTAATTATTATGCATACCAAAGGTCACCTAATATGTATGTCAGAAAATAAGTTAAACGTTATTAAAGAGCACCCATTAATTATTATGCATACCAAAGGTCACCTAATATGTATGTCAGAAAATAAGTTAAACGTTATTAAAGAGCACCCATTAATTATTATGCATACCAAAGGTCACCTAATATGTATGTCAGAAAATAAGTTAAACGTTATTAAAGAGCACCCATTAATTATTATGCATACCAAAGGTCACCTAATATGTATGTCAGAAAATAAGTTAAACGTTATTAAAGGTATACATTAATTATTATGCATACCAAAGGTCACCTAATATGTATGTCAGAAAATAAGTTAAACGTTATTAAAGAGCACCCATTAATTATTATGCATACCAAAGGTCACCTAATATGTATGTCAGAAAATAAGTTAAACGCTATTAAAGAGCACCCATTAATTATTATGCATACCAAAGGTCACCTAATATGTATGTCAGAAAATAAGTTAAACTATTAGAAGAGCACCCATTAATTATTATGCATACCAAAGGTCACCTAATATGTATGTCAGAAAATAAGTTAAACGTTATTAAAGAGCACCCATTAATTATTATGCATACCAAAGGTCACCTAATATGTATGTCAGAAAATAAGAACAAGAAGAGCACCCATTAATTATTATGCATACCAAAGGTCACCTAATATGTATGTCAGAAAATAAGTTAAACGTTATTAAAGAGCACCCATTAATTATTATGCATACCAAAGCAATGTCTAATATGTATGTCAGAAAATAAGTTAAACGTTATTAAAGAGCACCCATTAATTATTATGCATACCAAAGGTCACCTAATATGTATGTCAGAAAATAAGTTAAACGTTATTAAAGAGCACCCATTAATTATTATGCATACCAAAGGTCACCTAATATGTATGTCAGAAAATAAGTTAAACGCTATTAAAGAGCACCCATTAATTATTATGCATACCAAAGGTCACCTAATATGTATGTCAGAAAATAAGTTAAACGTTATTAAAGAGCACCCATTAATTATTATGCATACCAAAGGTCACCTAATATGTATGTCAGAAAATAAGTTAAACGTTATTAAAGACACCCATTAATTATTATGCATACCAAAGGTCACCTAATATGTATGTCAGAAAATAAGTTAAACGTTATTAAAGAGCACCCATTAATTATTATGCATACCAAAGGTCACCTAATATGTATGTCAGAAAATAAGTTAAACGCTATTAAAGAGCACCCATTAATTATTATGCATACCAAAGGTCACCTAATATGTATGTCAGAAAATAAGTTAAACGTTATTAAAGAGCACCCATTAATTATTATGCATACCAAAGGTCACCTAATATGTATGTCAGAAAATAAGTTAAACGTTATTAAAGAGCACCCATTAATTATTATGCATACCAAAGGTCACCTAATATGTATGTCAGAAAATAAGTTAAACGTTATTAAAGAGCACCCATTAATTATTATGCATACCAAAGGTCACCTAATATGTCAGAAAATAAGTTAAACGTTATTAAAGAGCACACATTAATTATTATGCATACCAAAGGTCACCTAATATGTATGTCAGAAAATAAGTTAAACGTTATTAAAGAGCACCCATTAATTATTATGCATACCAAAGGTCACCTAATATGTATGTCAGAAAATAAGTTAAACGTTATTAAAGAGCACCCATTAATTATTATGCATACCAAAGGTCACCTAATATGTATGTCAGAAAATAAGTTAAACGCTATTAAAGAGCACCCATTAATTATTATGCATACCAAAGGTCACCCAATATGTATGTCAGAAAATAAGTTAAACGTTATTAAAGAGCACCCATTAATTATTATGCATACCAAAGGTCACCTAATATGTATGTCAGAAAATAAGTTAAACGTTATTAAAGAGCACCCATTAATTATTATGCATACCAAAGGTCACCTAATATGTATGTCAGAAAATAAGTTAAACGTTATTAAAGAGCACCCATTAATTATTATGCATACCAAAGGTCACCTAATATGTATGTCAGAAAATAAGTTAAACGTTATTAAAGAGCACCCATTAATTATTATGCATACCAAAGGTCACCTAATATGTATGTCAGAAAATAAGTTAAACGCTATTAAAGAGCACCCATTAATTATTATGCATACCAAAGGTCACCTAATATGTATGTCAGAAAATAAGTTAAACGTTATTAAAGAGCACCCATTAATTATTATGCATACCAAAGGTCACCTAATATGTATGTCAGAAAATAAGTTAAACGTTATTAAAGAGCACCCATTAATTATTATGCATACCAAAGGTCACCTAATATGTATGTCAGAAAATAAGTTAAACGTTATTAAAGAGCACCCATTAATTATTATGCATACCAAAGGTCACCTAATATGTATGTCAGAAAATAAGTTAAACGTTATTAAAGAGCACCCATTAATTATTATGCATACCAAAGGTCACCTAATATGTATGTCAGAAAATAAGTTAAACGTTATTAAAGAGCACCCATTAATTATTATGCATACCAAAGGTCACCTAATATGTATGTCAGAAAATAAGTTAAACGTTATTAAAGAGCACCCATTAATTATTATGCATACCAAAGGTCACCTAATATGTATGTCAGAAAATAAGTTAAACGTTATTAAAGAGCACCCATTAATTATTATGCATACCAAAGGTCACCTAATATGTCAGAAAATAAGTTAAACGTTATTAAAGAGCACCCATTAATTATTATGCATACCAAAGGTCACCTAATATGTATGTCAGAAAATAAGTTAAACGTTATTAAAGAGCACCCATTAATTATTATGCATACCAAAGGTCACCTAATATGTATGTCAGAAAATAAGTTAAACGTTATTAAAGAGCACCCATTAATTATTATGCATACCAAAGGTCACCTAATATGTATGTCAGAAAATAAGTTAAACGTTATTAAAGAGCACCCATTAATTATTATGCATACCAAAGGTCACCTAATATGTATGTCAGAAAATAAGTTAAACGTTATTAAAGAGCACCCATTAATTATTATGCATACCAAAGGTCACCTAATATGTATGTCAGAAAATAAGTTAAACGTTATTAAAGAGCACCCATTAATTATTAGTGCATACCAAAGGTCACCTAATATGTATGTCAGAAAATAAGTTAAACGTTATTAAAGAGCACCCATTAATTATTATGCATACCAAAGGTCACCTAATATGTATGTCAGAAAATAAGTTAAACGTTATTAAAGAGCACCCATTAATTATTATGCATACCAAAGGTCACCTAATATGTATGTCAGAAAATAAGTTAAACGTTATTAAAGAGCACCCATTAATTATTATGCATACCAAAGGTCACCTAATATGTATGTCAGAAAATAAGTTAAACGTTATTAAAGAGCACCCATTAATTATTATGCATACCAAAGGTCACCTAATATGTATGTCAGAAAATAAGTTAAACGTTATTAAAGAGCACCCATTAATTATTATGCATACCAAAGGTCACCTAATATGTATGTCAGAAAATAAGTTAAACGTTATTAAAGAGCACCCATTAATTATTATGCATACCAAAGGTCACCTAATATGTATGTCAGAAAATAAGTTAAACGTTATTAAAGAGCACCCATTAATTATGCATACCAAAGGTCACCTAATATGTATGTCAGAAAATAAGTTAAACGTTATTAAAGAGCACCCATTAATTATTATGCATAGCCCAAAGGTCACCTAATATGTATGTCAGAAAATAAGTTAAACGTTATTAAAGAGCACCCATTAATTATTATGCATACCAAAGGTCACCTAATATGTATGTCAGAAAATAAGTTAAACGTTATTAAAGAGCACCCATTAATTATTATGCATACCAAAGGTCACCCAATATGTATGTCAGAAAATAAGTTAAACGTTATTAAAGAGCACCCATTAATTATTATGCATACCAAAGGTCACCTAATATGTATGTCAGAAAATAAGTTAAACGCTATTAAAGAGCACCCATTAATTATTATGCATACCAAAGGTCACCTAATATGTATGTCAGAAAATAAGTTAAACGTTATTAAAGAGCACCCATTAATTATTATGCATACCAAAGGTCACCTAATATGTAAAGGCCGTGAAAAATAAGTTAAACGTTATTAAAGAGCACCCATTAATTATTATGCATACCAAAGGTCACCTATTATGTATGTCAGAAAATAAGTTAAACGTTATTAAAGAGCACCCATTAATTATTATGCATACCAAAGGTCACCTAATAAGGCATGTCAGAAAATAAGTTAAACGTTATTAAAGAGCACACATTAATTATTATGCATACCAAAGGTCACCTAATATATGTCAGAAAATAAGTTAAACGTTATTAAAGAGCACCCATTAATTATTATGCATACCAAAGGTCACCTAATATGTATGTCAGAAAATAAGTTAAACGTTATTAAAGAGCACCCATTAATTATTATGCATACCAAAGGTCACCTAATATGTATGTCAGAAAATAAAGCAAACGCTATTAAAGAGCACCCATTAATTATTATGCATACCAAAGGTCACCTAATATGTATGTCAGAAAATAAGTTAAACGTTATTAAAGAGCACTCCATTAATTATTATGCATACCAAAGGTCACCTAATATGTATGTCAGAAAATAAGTTAAACGTTATTAAAGAGCACCCATTAATTATGCATACCAAAGGTCACCTAATATGTATGTCAGAAAATAAGTTAAACGTTATTAAAGAGCACCCATTAATTATTATGCATACCAAAGGTCACCTAATATGTATGTCAGAAAATAAGTTAAACGTTATTAAAGAGCACCCATTAATTATTATGCATACCAAAGGTCACCTAATATGTAATGTCAGAAAATAAGTTAAACGCTATTAAAGAGCACTCCATTAATTATTATGCATACCAAATATCACCTAATATGTATGTCAGAAAATAAGTTAAACGTTATTAAAGAGCACCCATTAATTATTATGCATACCAAAGGTCACTCTAATATGTATGTCAGAAAATAAGCGTTAAACGTTATTAAAGAGCACCCATTAATTATTATGCATACCAAAGGTCACCTAATATGTATGTCAGAAAATAAGTTAAACGTTATTAAAGAGCACCCATTAATTATTATGCATACCAAAGGTCACCTAATATGTATGTCAGAAAATAAGTTAAACGTTATTAAAGAGCACCCATTAATTATTATGCATACCAAAGGTCACCTAATATGTATGTCAGAAAATAAGTTAAACGTTATTAAAGAGCACCCATTAATTATTATGCATACCAAAGGTCACCTAATATGTATGTCAGAAAATAAGTTAAACGTTATTAAAGAGCACCCATTAATTATTATGCATACCAAAGGTCACCTAATATGTATGTCAGAAAATAAGTTAAACGTTATTAAAGAGCACCCATTAATTATTATGCATACCAAAGGTCACCTAATATGTATGTCAGAAAATAAGTTAAACGTTATTAAAGAGCACCCATTAATTATTATGCATACCAAAGGTCACCTAATATGTATGTCAGAAAATAAGTTAAACGTTATTAAAGAGCACCCATTAATTATTATGCATACCAAAGGTCACCTAATATGTATGTCAGAAAATAAGTTAAACGTTATTAAAGAGCACCCATTAATTATTATGCATACCAAAGGTCACCTAATATGTATGTCAGAAAATAAGGTTAAACGTTATTAAAGAGCACCTTATTAATTATTATGCATACCAAAGGTCACCTAATATGTATGTCAGAAAATAAGTTAAACGTTATTAAAGAGCACCCATTAATTATTATGCATACCAAAGTATCACCTAATATGTATGTCAGAAAATAAGTTAAACGTTATTAAAGAGCACCCATTAATTATTATGCATACCAAAGGTCACCTAATATGTATGTCAGAAAATAAGTTAAACGTTATTAAAGAGCACCCATTAATTATTATGCATACCAAAGGTCACCTAATATGTATGTCAGAAAATAAGTTAAACGTTATTAAAGAGCACCCATTAATTATTATGCATACCAAAGGTCACCTAATATGTATGTCAGAAAATAAGTTAAACGTTATTAAAGAGCACCCATTAATTATTATGCATACCAAAGGTCACCTAATATGTATGTCAGAAAATAAGTTAAACGTTATTAAAGAGCACCCATTAATTATTATGCATACCAAAGGTCACCTAATATGTATGTCAGAAAATAAGTTAAACGTTATTAAAGAGCACCCATTAATTATTATGCATACCAAAGGTCACCTAATATGTATGTCAGAAAATAAGTTAAACGTTATTAAAGAGCACCCATTAATTATTATGCATACCAAAGGTCACCTAATATGTATGTCAGAAAATAAGTTAAACGTTATTAAAGAGCACCCATTAATTATTATGCATACCAAAGGTCACCTAATATGTATGTCAGAAAATAAGTTAAACGTTATTAAAGAGTACCCACCCATTAATTATTATGCATACCAAAGGTCACTCAATATGTATGTCAGAAAATAAGTTAAACGTTATTAAAGAGCACCCATTAATTATTATGCATACCAAAGGTCACCTAATATGTATGTCAGAAAATAAGTTAAACGTTATTAAAGAGCACCCATTAATTATTATGCATACCAAAGGTCACCTAATATGTATGTCAGAAAATAAGTTAAACGTTATTAAAGAGCACCCATTAATTATTATGCATACCAAAGGTCACCTAATATGTATGTCAGAAAATAAGTTAAACGTTATTAAAGAGCACCCATTAATTATTATGCATACCAAAGGTCACCTAATATGTATGTCAGAAAATAAGTTAAACGTTATTAAAGAGCACCCATTAATTATTATGCATACCAAAGGTCACCTAATATGTATGTCAGAAAATAAGTTAAATGCTATTAAAGAGCACCCATTAATTATTATGCATACCAAAGGTCACTCAATATACGAAAATAAGTTAAACGTTATTAAAGAGCACCCATTAATTATTATGCATACCAAAGGTCACCTAATATGTATGTCAGAAAATAAGTTAAACGTTATTAAAGAGCACCATTAATTATTATGCATACCAAAGGTCACCTAATATGTATGTCAGAAAATAAGTTAAACGTTATTAAAGAGCACCCATTAATTATTATGCATACCAAAGGTCACCTAATATGTATGTCAGAAAATAAGTTAAACGTTATTAAAGAGCACCCATTAATTATTATGCATACCAAAGGTCACCTAATATGTATGTCAGAAAATAAGTTAAACGTTATTAAAGAGCACCCATTAATTATTATGCATACCAAAGGTCACCTAATATGTATGTCAGAAAATAAGTTAAACGTTATTAAAGAGCACCCATTAATTATTATGCATACCAAAGGTCACCTAATATGTATGTCAGAAAATAAGTTAAACGTTATTAAAGAGCACCCATTAATTATTATGCATACCAAAGGTCAACCAATATGTATGTCAGAAAATAAGTTAAACGTTATTAAAGAGCACCCATTAATTATTATGCATACCAAAGGTCACCTAATATGTATGTCAGAAAATAAGTTAAACGTTATTAAAGAGCACCCATTAATTATTATGCATACCAAAGGTCACCTAATATGTATGTCAGAAAATAAGTTAAACGTTATTAAAGAGCACCCATTAATTATTATGCATACCAAAGGTCACCTAATATGTATGTCAGAAAATAAGTTAAACGTTATTAAAGAGCACCCATTAATTATTATGCATACCTAAAGGTCACCTAATATGTATGTCAGAAAATAAGTTAAACGTTATTAAAGAGCACCCATTAATTATTATGCATACCAAAGGTCACCTAATATGTATGTCAGAAAATAAGTTAAACGTTATTAAAGAGCACCCATTAATTATTATGCATACCAAAGGTCACCTAATATGTATGTCAGAAAATAAGTTAAACGTTATTAAAGAGCACCCATTAATTATTATGCATACCAAAG
This sequence comes from Ascarosepion bandense, assembly GCA_037127315.1. Lineage (NCBI taxonomy): Eukaryota > Metazoa > Mollusca > Cephalopoda > Sepiida > Sepiidae > Ascarosepion > Ascarosepion bandense. The sequence continues at coordinate 11,508 of JBBBDQ010016273.1, read as the reverse complement.
GTCACCTAATATGTATGTCAGAAAATAAGTTAAACGTTATTAAAGAGCACCCATTAATTATTATGCATACCAAAGTATTTAAATTAATATGTATGTCAGAAAATAAGTTAAACGTTATTAAAGAGCACCCATTAATTATTATGCATACCAAAGGTCACCTAATATGTATGTCAGAAAATAAGTTAAACGTTATTAAAGAGCACCCATTAATTATTATGCATACCAAAGGTCACCTAATATGTATGTCAGAAAATAAGTTAAACGTTATTAAAGAGCACCCATTAATTATTATGCATACCAAAGGTCACCTAATATGTATGTCAGAAAATAAGTTACAACGTTATTAAAGAGCACCCATTAATTATTATGCATACCAAAGGTCACCTAATATGTATGTCAGAAAATAAGTTAAACGTTATTAAAGAGCAACCCATTAATTATTATGCATACCAAAGTTATCGCCTAATATGTATGTCAGAAAATAAGTTAAACGTTATTAAAGAGCACCCATTAATTATTATGCATACCAAAGGTCACCTAATATGTATGTCAGAAAATAAGTTAAACGTTATTAAAGAGCACCCATTAATTATTATGCATACCAAAGGTCACCTAATATGTATGTCAGAAAATAAGTTAAACGTTATTAAAGAGCACCCATTAATTATTATGCATACCAAAGGTCACCTAATATGTATGTCAGAAAATAAGTTAAACGTTATTAAAGAGCACCCATTAATTATTATGCATACCAAAGGTCACCTAATATGTATGTCAGAAAATAAGTTAAACGTTATTAAAAAGAGCACCCATTAATTATTATGCATACCAAAGGTCACCTAATATGTATGTCAGAAAATAAGTTAAACGTTATTAAAGAGCACCCATTAATTATTATGCATACCAAAGGTCACCTAATATGTATGTCAGAAAATAAGTTAAACGTTATTAAAGAGCACCCATTAATTATTATGCATACCAAAGGTCACCTAATATGTATGTCAGGAAAATAAGTTAAACGTTATTAAAGAGCACCCATTAATTATTATGCATACCAAAGGTCACCTAATATGTATGTCAGAAAATAAGTTAAACGTTATTAAAGAGCACCCATTAATTATTATGCATACCAAAGGTCACCTAATATGTATGTCAGAAAAAATAAGTTAAACGTTATTAAAGAGCAATCTATTAATTATTATGTGTATACCAAAGGTCACTCAATATGTATGTCAGAAAATAAGTTAAACGTTATTAAAGAGCACCCATTAATTATTATGCATACCAAAGGTCACCTAATATGTATGTCAGAAAATAAGTTAAACGTTATTAAAGAGCACCCATTAATTATTATGCATACCAAAGGTCACCTAATATGTATGTCAGAAAATAAGTTAAACGTTATTAAAGAGCACCCATTAATTATTATGCATACCAAGGTCACCTAATATGTATGTCAGAAAATAAGTTAAACGTTATTAAAGGAGCACACATTAATTATTATGCATACCAAAGGTCACCTAATATGTATGTCAGAAAATAAGTTAAACGTTATTAAAGAGCACCCATTAATTATTATGCATACCAAAGGTCACCCAATATGTGTCAGAAAATAAGTTAAACGTTATTAAAGAGCAATCTATTAATTATTATGCATACCAAAGGTCACCTAATATGTATGTCAGAAAATAAGTTAAACGTTATTAAAGAGCACCCATTAATTATTATGCATACCAAAGGTCACCTAATATGTATGTCAGAAAATAAGTTAAACGTTATTAAAGAGCACCCATTAATTATTATGCATACCAAAGGTCACCTAATATGTATGTCAGAAAATAAGTTAAACGTTATTAAAGAGCACCCATTAATTATTATGCATACCAAAGGTCACCTAATATGTATGTCAGAAAATAAGTTAAACGTTATTAAAGAGCACCCATTAATTATTATGCATACCAAAGGTCACCTAATATGTATGTCAGAAAATAAGTTAAACGCTATTAAAGAGCACCCATTAACTATTATGCATACCAAAGGTCACCTAATATGTATGTCAGAAAATAAGTTAAACGTTATTAAAGAGCACACATTAATTATTATGCATACTAAAGGTCACCTAATATGTATGTCAGAAAATAAGTTAAACGTTATTAAAGAGCACACATTAATTATTATGTATACCAAAGGTCACCTAATATGTATGTCAGAAAATAAGTTAAACGTTATTAAAGAGCACCCATTAATTATTATGTATACCAAAGGTCACCTAATATGTATGTCAGAAAATAAGTTAAACGCTATTAAAGAGCACCCATTAATTATTATGCATACCAAAGGTCACCTAATATGTATGTCAGAAAATAAGTTAAACGCTATTAAAGAGCACCCATTAATTATTATGCATACCAAAGGTCACCTAATATGTATGTCAGAAAATAAGTTAAACGTTATTAAAGAGCACCTATTAATTATTATGCATACCAAAGGTCACCCAATATGTATGTCAGAAAATAAGTTAAACGTTATTAAAGAGCACCCATTAATTATTATGCATACTAAAGGTCCACTCTAATATGTATGTCAGAAAATAAGTTAAACGTTATTAAAGAGCACCCATTAATTATTATGCATACCAAAGGTCACCTAATATGTATGTCAGAAAATAAGTTAAACGCTATTAAAGAGCACCCATTAATTATTATGTATACCAAAGGTCACCTAATATGTATGTCAGAAAATAAGTTAAACGTTATTAAAGAGCACCCATTAATTATTATGCATACCAAAGGTCACCTAATATGTATGTCAGAAAATAAGTTAAACGTTATTAAAGAGCACCCATTAATTATTATGCATACCAAAGGTCACCTAATATGTATGTCAGAAAATAAGTTAAACGTTATTAAAGAGCACCCATTAATTATTATGCATACCAAAGGTCACCTAATATGTATGTCAGAAAATAAGTTAAACGTTATTAAAGAGCACCCATTAATTATTATGCATACCAAAGGTCACCTAATATGTATGTCAGAAAATAAGTTAAACGTTATTAAAGAGCACCCATTAATTATTATGCATACCAAAGGTCACCTAATATGTATGTCAGAAAATAAGTTAAACGTTATTAAAGAGCACCCATTAATTATTATGCATACCAAAGGTCACCTAATATGTATGTCAGAAAATAAGTTAAACGTTATTAAAGAGCACCCATTAATTATTATGCATACCAAAGGTCACCTAATATGTATGTCAGAAAATAAGTTAAACGTTATTAAAGAGCACCCATTAATTATTATGCATACCAAAGGTCACCCAATATGTATGTCAGAAAATAAGTTAAACGTTATTAAAGAGCACCCATTAATTATTATGCATACCAAAGGTCACCTAATATGTATGTCAGAAAATAAGTTAAACGTTATTAAAGAGCACCCATTAATTATTATGCATACCAAAGGTCACCTAATATGTATGTCAGAAAATAAGTTAAACGTTATTAAAGAGCACCCATTAATTATTGGTGCATACCAAAGGTCACCTAATATGTATGTCAGAAAATAAGTTAAACGTTATTAAAGAGCACCCATTAATTATTATGCATACCAAAGGTCACTCTAATATGTATGTCAGAAAATAAGTTAAACGTTATTAAAGAGCACCCATTAATTATTATGCATACCAAAGGTCACCTTAATATGTATGTCAGAAAATAAGTTAAACGTTATTAAAGAGCACACATTAATTATTATGCATACCAAAGGTCACCTAATATGTATGTCAGAAAATAAGTTAAACGTTATTGAAGAGCACCCATTAATTATTATGCATACCAAAGGTCACCTAATATGTATGTCAGAAAATAAGTTAAACGTTATTAAAGAGCACACATTAATTATTATGGCAATTAAAGGTCACCTAATATGTATGTCAGAAAATAAGTTAAACGCTAAGTTAAAGAGCACCCATTAATTATTATGCATACCAAAGGTCACCTAATATGTATGTCAGAAAATAAGTTAAACGTTATTAAAGAGCACCCATTAATTATTATGCATACCAAAGGTCACCTAATATGTATGTCAGAAAATAAGTTAAACGTTATTAAAGAGCACCCATTAATTATTATGCATACCAAAGGTCACCTAATATGTATGTCAGAAAATAAGTTAAACGTTATTAAAGAGCACCCATTAATTATTATGCATACCAAAGGTCACCTAATATGTATGTCAGAAAAATAAGTTAAACGCTATTAAAGAGCACCCATTAATTATTATGCATACCAAAGGTCACCTAATATGTATGTCAGAAAATAAGTGTTAAACGTTATTAAAGAGCACCCATTAATTATTATGCATACCAAAGGTCACCTAATATGTATGTCAGAAAATAAGTTAAACGTTATTAAAGAGCACCCATTAATTATTATGCATACCAAAGGTCACCTAATATGTATGTCAGAAAATAAGTTAAACGTTATTAAAGAGCACCCATTAATTATTATGCATACCAAAGGTCACCTAATATGTATGTCAGAAAATAAGTTAAACGTTATTAAAGAGCACCCATTAATTATTATGCATACCAAAGGTCACCTAATATGTATGTCAGAAAATAAGTTACAAACGTTATTAAAGAGCACCCATTAATTATTATGCATACCAAAGGTCACCTAATATGTATGTCAGAAAATAAGTTAAACGTTATTAAAGAGCACACATTAATTATTATGCATACCAAAGGTCACCTAATATGTATGTCAGAAAATAAGTTAAACGTTATTAAAGAGCACCCATTAATTATTATGCATACCAAAGGTCACCTAATATGTATGTCAGAAAATAAGTTAAACGTTATTAAAGAGCACCCATTAATTATTATGCATACCAAAGGTCACCTAATATGTATGTCAGAAAATAAGTTAAACGTTATTAAAGAGCACCCATTAATTATTATGCATACCAAAGGTCACCTAATATGTATGTCAGAAAATAAGTTAAACGCTATTAAAGAGCACACATTAATTATTATGCATACCAAAGGTCACCTAATATGTACGTCGTGAAAATAAGTTAAACGTTATTAAAGAGCACCCATTAATTATTATGCATACCAAAGGTCACCTAATATGTATGTCAGAAAATAAGTTAAACGTTATTAAAGAGCACCCATTAATTATTATGCATACCAAAGCAATACCTTAATATGTATGTCAGAAAATAGTTAAACGCTATTAAAGAGCACCCATTAATTATTATGCATACCAAAGGTCACCTTAATATGTATGTCAGAAAATAAGTTAAACGCTATTAAAGAGCACACATTAATTATTATGTATACCAAAGGTCACCTAATATGTATGTCAGAAAATAAGTTAAACGTTATTAAAGAGCACACATTAATTATTATGCATACCAAAGGTCACCTAATATGTATGTCAGAAAATAAGTTAAACGTTATTAAAGAGCACACATTAATTATTATGCATACCAAAGGTCACCTAATATGTATGTCAGAAAATAAGTTAAACGTTATTAAAGAGCACACATTAATTATTATGTATACCAAAGGTCACCTAATATGTATGTCAGAAAATAAGTTAAACGTTATTAAAGAGCACACATTAATTATTATGCATACCAAAGGTCACCTAATATGTATGTCAGAAAATAAGTTAAACGTTATTAAAGAGCACACATTAATTATTATGCATACCAAAGGTCACCTAATATGTATGTCAGAAAATAAGTTAAACGTTATTAAAGAGCACACATTAATTATTATGCATACCAAAGGTCACCTAATATGTATGTCAGAAAATAAGTTAAACGTTATTAAAGAGCACACATTAATTATTATGTATACCAAAATGTTTCACCAATATGTATGTCAGAAAATAAGTTAAACGTTATTAAAGAGCACACATTAATTATTATGCATACCAAAGGTCACCTAATATGTATGTCAGAAAATAAGTTAAACGTTATTAAAGAGCACACATTAATTATTATGCATACCAAAGGTCACCTAATATGTATGTCAGAAAATAAGTTAAACGTTATTAAAGAGCACACATTAATTATTATGCATACCAAAGGTCACCTAATATGTATGTCAGAAAATAAGTTAAACGTTATTAAAGAGCACACATTAATTATTATGTATACCAAAGGTCACCTAATATGTATGTCAGAAAATAAGTTAAACGTTATTAAAGAGCACACATTAATTATTATGCATACCAAAGGTCACCTAATATGTATGTCAGAAAATAAGTTAAACGTTATTAAAGAGCACACATTAATTATTATGCATACCAAAGGTCACCTAATATGTATGTCAGAAAATAAGTTAAACGTTATTAAAGAGCACACATTAATTATTATGTATACCAAAGGTCACCTAATATGTATGTCAGAAAATAAGTTAAACGTTATTAAAGAGCACACATTAATTATTATGTATACCAAAGGTCACCTAATATGTATGTCAGAAAATAAGTTAAACGTTATTAAAGAGCACACATTAATTATTATGCATACCAAAGGTCACCTAATATGTATGTCAGAAAATAAGTTAAACGTTATTAAAGAGCACACATTAATTATTATGCATACCAAAGGTCACCTAATATGTATGTCAGAAAATAAGTTAAACGTTATTAAAGAGCACACATTAATTATTATGTATACCAAAGGTCACCTAATATGTATGTCAGAAAATAAGTTAAACGTTATTAAAGAGCACACATTAATTATTATGTATACCAAAGGTCAGCTAATATGTATGTCAGAAAATAAGTTAAACGTTATTAAAGAGCACACATTAATTATTATGTATACCAAAGGTCACCTAATATGTATGTCAGAAAATAAGTTAAACGTTATTAAAGAGCACACATTAATTATTATGTATACCAAAGGTCACCTAATATGTATGTCAGAAAATAAGTTAAACGTTATTAAAGAGCACCCATTAATTATTATGTCACCAAAGGTCACCTTCCAATATGTATGTCAGAAAATAAGTTAAACGTTATTAAAGAGCACACATTAATTATTATGTATACCAAAGGTCACCTAATATGTATGTCAGAAAATAAGTTAAACGTTATTAAAGAGCACCCATTAATTATTATGTATACCAAAGGTCACCTAATATGTATGTCAGAAAATAAGCAACGTTATTAAAGAGCACATTAATTATTATGTATACCAAAGGTCACCTAATATGTATGTCAGAAAATAAGTTAAACGTTATTAAAGAGCACCCATTAATTATTATGTATACCAAAGGTCACCTAATATGTATGTCAGAAAATAAGTTAAACGTTATTAAAGAGCACACATTAATTATTATGTATACCAAAGGTCACCTAATATGTATGTCAGAAAATAAGTTAAACGTTATTAAAGAGCACACATTAATTATTATGTATACCAAAGGTCACCTAATATGTATGTCAGAAAATAAGTTAAACGTTATTAAAGAGCACCCATTAATTATTATGTATACCAAAGGTCACCTAATATGTATGTCAGAAAATAAGTTAAACGTTATTAAAGAGCACACATTAATTATTGATGTTTATTCAAAAGGTCACCTAATATATGTCAGAAAATAAGTTAAACGTTATTAAAAAAGTACATAACTAATAATTATTATGTATACCAAAGGTCACCTAATATGTATGTCAGAAAATAAGTTAAACGTTATTAAAGAGCACACATTAATTATTATGTATACCAAAGGTCACCTAATATGTATGTCAGAAAATAAGTTAAACGTTATTAAAGAGCACACATTAATTATTATGTATACCAAAGGTCACCTAATATGTATGTCAGAAAATAAGTTAAACGTTATTAAAGAGCACCCATTAATTATTATGTATACCAAAGGTCACCTAATATGTATGTCAGAAAATAAGTTAAACGTTATTAAAGAGCACACATTAATTATTATGTATACCAAAGGTCACCTAATATGTATGTCAGAAAATAAGTTAAACGTTATTAAAGAGCACCCATTAATTATTATGTATACCAAAGGTCACCTAATATATGTCAGAAAATAAGTTAAACGTTATTAAAGAGCACCCATTAATTATTATGTATACCAAAGGTCACCTAATATGTATGTCAGAAAATAAGTTAAACGTTATTAAAGAGCACCCATTAATTATTATGTATACCAAAGGTCACCTAATATGTATGTCAGAAAATAAGTTAAACGTTATTAAAGAGTACACATTAATTATTATGTATACCAAAGGTCACCTAATATGTATGTCAGAAAATAAGTTAAACGTTATTAAAGAGCACACATTAATTATTATGCATACCAAAGGTCACCTAATATGTATGTCAGAAAATAAGTTAAACGTTATTAAAGAGCACACATTAATTATTATGCATACCAAAGGTCACCTAATATGTATGTCAGAAAATAAGTTAAACGTTATTAAAGAGCACACATTAATTATTATGTATACCAAAGGTCACCTAATATGTATGTCAGAAAATAAGTTAAACGTTATTAAAGAGCACACATTAATTATTATGTATACCAAAGGTCAGCTAATATGTATGTCAGAAAATAAGTTAAACGTTATTAAAGAGCACACATTAATTATTATGTATACCAAAGGTCACCTAATATGTATGTCAGAAAATAAGTTAAACGTTATTAAAGAGCACACATTAATTATTATGTATACCAAAGGTCACCAATATGTGTATGTCAGAAAATAAGTTAAACGTTATTAAAGAGCACCCATTAATTATTATGTATACCAAAGGTCACCTAATATGTATGTCAGAAAATAAGTTAAACGTTATTAAAGAGCACACATTAATTATTATGTATACCAAAGGTCACCTAATATGTATGTCAGAAAATAAGTTAAACGTTATTAAAGAGCACCCATTAATTATTATGTATACCAAAGGTCACCTAATATGTATGTCAGAAAATAAGTTAAACGTTATTAAAGAGCACACATTAATTATTATGTATACCAAAGGTCACCTAATATGTATGTCAGAAAATAAGTTAAACGTTATTAAAGAGCACCCATTAATTATTATGTATACCAAAGGTCACCTAATATGTATGTCAGAAAATAAGTTAAACGTTATTAAAGAGCACCCATTAATTATTATGTATACCAAAGGTCACCTAATATGTATGTCAGAAAATAAGTTAAACGTTATTAAAAGAGCACACATTAATTATTATGTATACCAAAGGTCACCTAATATGTATGTCAGAAAATAAGTTAAACGTTATTAAAGAGCACCCATTAATTATTATGTATACCAAAGGTCACCTAATATGTATGTCAGAAAATAAGTTAAACGTTATTAAAGAGCACACATTAATTATTATGTATACCAAAGGTCACCTAATATGTATGTCAGAAAATAAGTTAAACGTTATTAAAGAGCACACATTAATTATTATGTATACCAAAGGTCACCCAATATGTATGTCAGAAAATAAGTTAAACGTTATTAAAGAGCACACATTAATTATTATGTATACCAAAGGTCACCTAATATGTATGTCAGAAAATAAGTTAAACGTTATTAAAGAGCACACATTAATTATTATGTATACCAAAGGTCACCTAATATGTATGTCAGAAAATAAGTTAAACGTTATTAAAGAGCACCCATTAATTATTATGTATACCAAAGGTCACCTAATATGTATGTCAGAAAATAAGTTAAACGTTATTAAAGAGCACACATTAATTATTATGTATACCAAAGGTCACCTAATATGTATGTCAGAAAATAAGTTAAACGTTATTAAAGAGCACCCATTAATTATTATGTATACCAAAGGTCACCCAATATGTATGTCAGAAAATGTTTAAACGTTATTAAAGAGCACCCATTAATTATTATGTATACCAAAAGGTCACCTAATATGTATGTCAGAAAATAAGTTAAACGTTATTAAAGAGCACCCATTAATTATTATGTATACCAAAGTTCACCTAATATGTATGTCAGAAAATAAGTTAAACGTTATTAAAGAGCACACATTAATTATTATGTATACCAAAGGTCACCTAATATGTATGTCAGAAAATAAGTTAAACGTTATTAAAGAGCACACATTAATTATTATGCATACCAAAGGTCACCTAATATGTATGTCAGAAAATAAGTTAAACGTTATTAAAGAGCACACATTAATTATTATGCATACCAAAGGTCACCTAATATGTATGTCAGAAAATAAGTTAAACGCTATTAAAGAGCACACATTAATTATTATGTATACCAAAGGTCACCTAATATGTATGTCAGAAAATAAGTTAAACGTTATTAAAGAGCACACATTAATTATTGCGTATACCAAAGGTCACCTAATATGTATGTCAGAAAATAAGTTAAACGTTATTAAAGAGCACACATTAATTATTATGTATACCAAAGGTCACCTAATATGTATGTCAGAAAATAAGTTAAACGTTATTAAAGAGCACACATTAATTATTATGTATACCAAAGGTCACCTAATATGTATGTCAGAAAATAAGTTAAACGTTATTAAAGAGCACACATTAATTATTATGTATACCAAAGGTCACCTAATATGTATGTCAGAAAATAAGTTAAACGTTATTAAAGAGCACCCATTAATTATTATGTATACCAAAGGTCACCTAATATGTATGTCAGAAAATAAGTTAAACGTTATTAAAGAGCACACATTAATTATTATGTATACCAAAGGTCACCTAATATGTATGTCAGAAAATAAGTTAAACGTTATTAAAGAGCACCCATTAATTATTATGTATACCAAAGGTCACCTAATATGTATGTCAGAAAATAAGTTAAACGTTATTAAAGAGCACCCATTAATTATTATGTATACCAAAGGTCACCTAATATGTATGTCAGAAAATAAGTTAAACGTTATTAAAGAGCACCCATTAATTATTATGTATACCAAAGTTCACCTAATATGTATGTCAGAAAATAAGTTAAACGTTATTAAAGAGCACACATTAATTATTATGTATACCAAAGGTCACCTAATATGTATGTCAGAAAATAAGTTAAACGTTATTAAAGAGCACACATTAATTATTATGCATACCAAAGGTCACCTAATATGTATGTCAGAAAATAAGTTAAACGTTATTAAAGAGCACACATTAATTATTATGCATACCAAAGGTCACCTAATATGTATGTCAGAAAATAAGTTAAACGTTATTAAAGAGCACACATTAATTATTATGCATACCAAAGGTCACCTAATATGTACATTGAAAATAAGTTAAACGTTATTAAAGAGCACACATTAATTATTATGCATACCAAAGTTCACCTAATATGTATGTCAGAAAATAAGTTAAACGTTATTAAAGAGCACACATTAATTATTATGTATACCAAAGGTCACCTAATATGTATGTCAGAAAATAAGTTAAACGTTATTAAAGAGCACACATTAATTATTATGTATACCAAA
>JBBBDQ010016272.1:0-17154 GCA_037127315.1 Ascarosepion bandense | reverse complement strand
ACCTATTAATTATTATGGGTATACCAAAAGGTCACCCAATATGTATGTCAGAAAATAAGTTAAACGCTATTAAAGAGCACCCATTAATTATTATGCATACCAAAGGTCACCTAATATGTATGTCAGAAAATAAGTTAAACGTTATTAAAGAGCACCCATTAATTATTATGCATACCAAAGGTCACCTATCATTATGTATGTCAGAAAATAAGTTAAACGTTATTAAAGAGCACCCATTAATTATTATGCATACCAAAGGTCACCTAATATGTATGTCAGAAAATAAGCTAAACGTTATTAAAGAGCACCCATTAATTATTATGCATACCAAAGGTCACCTAATATGTATGTCAGAAAATAAGTTAAACGTTATTAAAGAGTACCCATTAATTATTATGCATACCAAAGGTCACCTAATATGTATGTCAGAAAATAAGTTAAACGCTATTAAAGAGCACCCATTAATTATTATGCATACCAAAGGTCACCTAATATGTATGTCAGAAAATAAGTTAAACGTTATTAAAGAGCACCCATTAATTATTATGCATACCAAAGGTCACCTAATATGTATGTCAGAAAATAAGTTAAACGTTATTAAAGAGCACCCATTAATTATTATGCATACCAAAGGTCACCTAATATGTATGTCAGAAAATAAGTTAAACGTTATTAAAGAGCACCCATTAATTATTATGCATACCAAAGGTCACCTAATATGTATGTCAGAAAATAAGTTAAACGTTATTAAAGAGCACCCATTAATTATTATGCATACCAAAGGTCACCTAATATGTATGTCAGAAAATAAGTTAAACGTTATTAAAGAGCACTCATTAATTATTATGCATACCAAAGGTCACCTAATATGTATGTCAGAAAATAAGTTAAACGTTATTAAAGAGCACCCATTAATTATTATGCATACCAAAGGTCACCTAATATGTATGTCAGAAAATAAGTTAAACGTTATTAAAGAGCACCCATTAATTATTATGCATACCAAAGGTCACCTAATATGTATGTCAGAAAATAAGTTAAACGTTATTAAAGAGCACCTATTAATTATTATGCATACCAAAGGTCACCTAATATGTATGTCAGAAAATAAGTTAAACGTTATTAAAGAGCACCCATTAATTATTATGCATACCAAAGGTCACCTAATATGTATGTCAGAAAATAAGTTAAACGTTATTAAAGAGCACTCCATTAATTATTATGCATACTAAAGGTCACCTAATATGTATGTCAGAAAATAAGTTAAACGTTATTAAAGAGCACCCATTAATTATTATGCATACCAAAGGTCACCTAATATGTATGTCAGAAAAAATGTTAAACGTTATTAAAGAGCACCCATTAATTATTATGCATACCAAAGGTCACCTAATATGTATGTCAGAAAATAAGTTAAACGTTATTAAAGAGCACCCATTAATTATTATGGCTACCAAAGGTCACCTAATATGTATGTCAGAAAATAAGTTAAACGTTATTAAAGAGCACCCATTAATTATTATGCGTATACCAAAGGTCACCTAATATGTATGTCAGAAAATAAGTTAAACGTTATTAAAGAGCACCCATTAATTATTATGCATACCAAAGGTCACCTAATATGTATGAAAATAAGTTAAACGTTATTAAAGAGCACCCATTAATTATTATGCATACCAAAGGTCACCTAATATGTATGTCAGAAAATACAAACGTTATTAAAGAGCACCCATTAATTATTATGCATACCAAAGGTCACCTAATATGTATGTCAGAAAATAAGTTAAACGTTATTAAAGAGCACCCATTAATTATTATGCATACCAAAGGTCACCTAATATGTATGTCAGAAAATAAGTTAAACGTTATTAAAGAGCACCCATTAATTATTATGCATACCAAAGGTCACCTAATATGTATGTCAGAAAATAAGTTAAACGTTATTAAAGAGCACCCATTAATTATTATGCATACCAAAGGTCACCTAATATGTATGTCAGAAAAAATAAGTTAAACGTTATTAAAGAGCACCCATTAATTATTATGCATACCAAAGGTCACCTAATATGTATGTCAGAAAATAAGTTAAACGTTATTAAAGAGCACCCATTAATTATTATGCATACCAAAGGTCACCTAATATGTATGTCAGAAAATAAGCAACGTTATTAAAGAGCACCCATTAATTATTATGCATACCAAAGGTCACCTAATATGTATGTCAGAAAATAAGTTAAACGTTATTAAAGAGCACCCATTAATTATTATGCATACCAAAGGTCACCTAATATGTATGTCAGAAAATAAGTTAAACGCTATTAAAGAGCACCCATTAATTATTATGCATACCAAAGGTCACCTAATATGTATGTCAGAAAATAAGTTAAACGTTATTAAAGAGCACCCATTAATTATTATGTATACCAAAGGTCACCTAATATGTATGTCAGAAAATAAGTTAAACGTTATTAAAGAGCACCCATTAATTATTATGCATACCAAAGGTCACCTAATATGTATGTCAGAAAATAAGTTAAACGTTATTAAAGAGCACCCATTAATTATTATGCATACCAAAGGTCACCTAATATGTATGTCAGAAAATAAGTTAAACGTTATTAAAGAGCACACATTAATTATTATGCATACCAAAGGTCACCTAATATGTATGTCAGAAAATAAGTTAAACGTTATTAAAGAGCAACTCATTAATTATTATGTATACCAAAGGTCACCTAATATGTATGTCAGAAAATAAGGTTAAACGTTATTAAAGAGCAATCTATTAATTATTATGCATACCAAAGGTCACCTAATATGTATGTCAGAAAATAAGTTAAACGCTATTAAAGAGCACCCATTAATTATTATGCATACCAAAGGTCACCTAATATGTATGTCAGAAAATAAGTTAAACGTTATTAAAGAGCACCTATTAATTATTATACACACTTGCAAGGCCTAATATGTATGTCAGAAAATAAGTTAAACGTTATTAAAGAGCACCCATTAATTATTATGCATACCAAAGGTCACCCAATATGTATGTCAGAAAATAAGTTAAACGTTATTAAAGAGCACCCATTAATTATTATGCATACCAAAGGTCACCTAATATGTATGTCAGAAAATAAGTTAAACGTTATTAAAGAGCACCCATTAATTATTATGCATACCAAAGGTCACCTAATATGTATGTCAAAAAATAAGTTAAACGCTATTAAAGAGCACCCATTAATTATTATGCATACCAAAGGTCACCTAATATGTATGTCAGAAAATAAGTTAAACGTTATTAAAGAGCACCCATTAATTATTATATACCAAAGGTCACCTAATATGTATATGTCAGAAAATAAGTTAAACGTTATTAAAGAGCACCCATTAATTATTATGCATACTCAAAAGGTCACCTAATATGTATGTCAGAAAATAAGTTAAACGTTATTAAAGAGCACCCATTAATTATTATGCATACCAAAGGTCACCTAATATGTATGTCAGAAAAATAAGTTAAACGTTATTAAAGAGCACCCATTAATTATTATGCATACCAAAGGTCACTCAATATGTATGTCAGAAAATAAGTTAAACGTTATTAAAGAGCACCCATTAATTATTATGCATACCAAAGGTCACCTAATATGTATGTCAGAAAATAAGTTAAACGTTATTAAAGAGCACCCATTAATTATTATGCATACCAAAGGTCACCTAATATGTATGTCAGAAAATAAGTTAAACGTTATTAAAGAGCACCCATTAATTATTATGCATACCAAAGGTCACCTAATATGTATGTCAGAAAATAAGTTAAACGTTATTAAAGAGCACCCATTAATTATTATGCATACCAAAGGTCACCCAATATGTATGTCAGAAAATAAGTTAAACGTTATTAAAGAGCACCCATTAATTATTACATACCAAAGTCACCTATTGGCATGTCAGAAAATAAGTTAAACGTTATTAAAGAGCACCCATTAATTATTATGCATACCAAAGGTCACCTAATATATGTCAGAAAATAAGTTAAACGTTATTAAAGAGCACCCATTAATTATTATGCATACCAAAGGTCACCTAATATGTATGTCAGAAAATAAGTTAAACGTTATTAAAGAGCACCCATTAATTATTATGCATACCAAAGGTCACCTAATATGTATGTCAGAAAATAAGTTAAACGTTATTAAAGAGCACCCATTAATTATTATGCATACCAGTTATCATCAACATAGTATATTAGAAAATAAGTTAACGTTATTAAAGAGCACCCATTAATTATTATGCATACCAAAGGTCACCTAATATGTATGTCAGAAAATAAGTTAAACGTTATTAAAGAGCCTCCATTAATTATTATGCATACCAAAGGTCACCTAATATGTATGTCAGAAAATAAGTTAAACGTTATTAAAGAGCACCCATTAATTATTATGCATACCAAAGGTCACCTAATATGGTTTGAAAACAAGTTAAACGTTATTAAAGAGCACCCATTAATTATTATGCATACCAAAGGTCACCTAATATGTATGTCAGAAAATACAACGTTATTAAAGAGCACCCATTAATTATTATGCATACCAAAGGTCACCTAATATGTATGTCAGAAAATAAGTTAAACGTTATTAAAGAGCACCCATTAATTATTATGCATACCAAAGGTCACTCATTATGTATGTCAGAAAATAAGTTAAACGTTATTAAAGAGCACCCATTAATTATTATGCATACCAAAGGTCACCTAATATGTATGTCAGAAAATAAGTTAAACGTTATTAAAGACACCCATTAATTATTATGCATACCAAAGGTCACCTAATATGTATGTCAGAAAATAAGTTAAACGTTATTACACCATTAATTATTATGCATACCAAAGGTCACCTAATATGTATGTCAGAAAATAAGTTAAACGTTATTAAAGAGCACCCATTAATTAACAAGGGGCGTCAGAAAATAAGTTAAACGTTATTAAAGAGCACCCATTAATTATTATGCATACCAAAGGTCACCTAATATGTATGTCAGAAAATAAGTTAAACGTTATTAAAGAGCACCCATTAATTATTATGCATACCAAAGGTCACCTAATATGTATGTCAGAAAATAAGTTAAACGTTATTAAAGAGCACCTATTAATTATTATGCATACCAAAGGTCACCTAATATGTATGTCAGAAAATAAGTTAAACGTTATTAAAGAGCACCCATTAATTATTATGCATACCAAAGGTCACCCAATATGTATGTCAGAAAATAAGTTAAACGTTATTAAAGAGCACCCATTAATTATTACATACCAAAGGTCACCTAATATGTATGTCAGAAAATAAGTTAAACGTTATTAAAGAGCACCCATTAATTATTATGTATACCAAAGGTCACCTAATATGTATGTCAGAAAATAAGTTAAACGTTATTAAAGAGCACCCATTAATTATTATGCATACCAAAGGTCACCTAATATGTATGTCAGAAAATAAGTTAAACGTTATTAAAGAGCACCCATTAATTATTATGCATACCAAAGGTCACCTAATATGTATGTCAGAAAATAAGTTAAACGTTATTAAAGAGCACCCACAATTATTATGCATACCAAAGGTCACCTAATGTATGTCAGAAAATAAGTTAAACGTTATTAAAGAGCAATATTCCATTAATTATTATGCATACCAAAGGTCACCTAATATGTATGTCAGAAAATAAGTTAAACGTTATTAAAGAGCACCCATTAATTATTAGTATACCAAAGGTCACCTAATATGCGTATGTCAGAAAATAAGTTAAACGTTATTAAAGAGCACCGCATGCACTATTATGCATACCAAAGGTCACCTAATATGTATGTCAGAAAATAAGTTAAACGTTATTAAAGAGCACCCATTAATTATTATGCATACCAAAGGTCACCTAATATGTATGTCAGAAAATAAGTTAAACGTTATTAAAGAGCACTCATTAATTATTATGCATACCAAAGGTCACCTAATATGTATGTCAGAAAATAAGTTAAACGTTATTAAAGAGCAATCTATTAATTATTATGCATACCAAAGGTCACCTAATATGTATGTCAGAAAATAAGTTAAACGTTATTAAAGAGCACCCATTAATTATTATGCATACCAAAGGTCACCTAATATGTATGTCAGAAAATAAGTTAAACGTTATTAAAGAGCACCATTAATTATTATGCATACCAAAGGTCACCTAATATGTATGTCAGAAAATAAGTTAAACGTTATTAAAGAGCACCCATTAATTATTATGCATACCAAAGGTCACCTAATATGTATGTCAGAAAATAAGTTAAACGTTATTAAAGAGCACCCATTAATTATTATGCATACCAAAGGTCACCTAATATGTATGTCAGAAAATAAGTTAAACGTTATTAAAGAGCACCCATTAATTATTATGCATACCAAAGGTCACCTAATATGTATGTCAGAAAATAAGCGCAACTGCTGAGCACCCATTAATTATTATGCATACCAAAGGTCACCTAATATGTATGTCAGAAAATGTTAAACGTTATTAAAGAGCACCCCATTAATTATTATGCATACCAAAGGTCACCTAATATGTATGTCAGAAAATAAGTTAAACGTTATTAAAGAGCACTCCATTAATTATTATGCATACCAAAGGTCACCTAATATGTGTCAGAAAATAAGTTAAACGTTATTAAAGAGCACCCATTAATTATTATGCATACCAAAGGTCACCTAATATGTATGTCAGAAAATAAGTTAAACGTTATTAAAGAGCACCCATTAATTATTATGCATACCAAAGGTCACCTAATATGTATGTCAGAAAATAAGTTAAACGTTATTAAAGAGCACCCATTAATTATTATGCATACCAAAGGTCACCTAATATGTATGTCAGAAAATAAGTTAAACGTTATTAAAGAGCACCCATTAATTATTATGCATACCAAAGGTCACCTAATATGTATGTCAGAAAATAAGTTAAACGTTATTAAAGAGCACCCATTAATTATTATGCATACCAAAGGTCACCTAATATGTGTCAGAAAATAAGTTAAACGTTATTAAAGAGCACCCATTAATTATTATGCATACCAAAAAGGTCACCTAATATGTATGTCAGAAAATAAGTTAAACGTTATTAAAGAGCACCCATTAATTATTATGCATACCAAAGGTCACCTAATATGTATGTCAGAAAATACAACTATTAAAGAGCACCCATTAATTATTATGCATACCAAAGGTCACCTAATATGTATGTCAGAAAATAAGTTAAACGTTATTAAAGAGCACCCATTAATTATTATGCATACCAAAGGTCACCTAATATGTATGTCAGAAAACAAGTTAAACGTTATTAAAGAGCACCCATTAATTATTATGCATACCAAAGGTCACCTAATATGTATGTCAGAAAATAAGTTAAACGTTATTAAAGAGCACCCATTAATTATTATGCATACCAAAGGTCACCTAATATGTATGTCAGAAAATAAGTTAAACGTTATTAAAGAGCACCCATTAATTATTATGCATACCAAAGGTCACCTAATATGTATGTCAGAAAATAAGTTAAACGTTATTAAAGAGTTAAATTCCATTAATTATTATGCATACCAAAGGTCACCTAATATGTATGTCAGAAAATAAGTTAAACGCTATTAAAGAGCACCCATTAATTATTATG
Organism: Ascarosepion bandense; assembly: GCA_037127315.1. NCBI lineage: Eukaryota > Metazoa > Mollusca > Cephalopoda > Sepiida > Sepiidae > Ascarosepion > Ascarosepion bandense. Next base: position 9,456 of record JBBBDQ010016272.1, on the reverse strand, counting down.
CATACCAAAAGGTCACCTAATATGTATGTCAGAAAATAAGTTAAACGTTATTAAAGAGCACACATTAATTATTATGCATACCAAAGGTCACCTAATATGTATGTCAGAAAATAAGTTAAACGTTATTAAAGAGCACACATTAATTATTATGTATACCAAAGGTCACCTAATATGTATGTCAGAAAATAAGTTAAACGTTATTGTTAAAGAGCACCCATTAATTATTATGTATACCAAAGGTCACCTAATATGTATGTCAGAAAATAAGTTAAACGCTATTAAAGAGCACCCATTAATTATTATGCATACCAAAGGTCACCTAATATGTATGTCAGAAAATAAGTTAAACGCTATTAAAGAGCACCCATTAATTATTATGCATACCAAAGGTCACCTAATATGCATGTCAGAAAATAAGCAACGTTATTAAAGAGCACCCATTAATTATTATGCATACCAAAGGTCACCTAATATGTATGTCAGAAAATAAGTTAAACGTTATTAAAGAGCACCCATTAATTATTATGCATACCAAAGGTCACCTAATATGTATGTCAGAAAATAAGTTAAACGTTATTAAAGAGCACCCATTAATTATTATGCATACCAAAGGTCACCTAATATGTATGTCAGAAAATAAGTTAAACGCTATTAAAGAGCACCCATTAATTATTATGCATACCAAAGGTCACCTAATATGTATGTCAGAAAATAAGTTAAACGTTATTAAAGAGCACCCATTAATTATTATGCATACCAAAGGTCACCTAATATGTATGTCAGAAAATAAGTTAAACGTTATTAAAGAGCACCCATTAATTATTATGCATACCAAAGGTCACCTAATATGTATGTCAGAAAATAAGTTAAACGTTATTAAAGAGCACCCATTAATTATTATGCATACCAAAGGTCACCTAATATGTATGTCAGAAAATAAGTTAAACGTTATTAAAGAGCACCCATTAATTATTATGCATACCAAAGGTCACCTAATATGTATGTCAGAAAATAAGTTAAACGTTATTAAAGAGCACCCATTAATTATTATGCATACCAAAGGTCACCTAATATGTATGTCAGAAAATAAGTTAAACGTTATTAAAGAGCACCCATTAATTATTATGCATACCAAAGGTCACCTAATATGTATGTCAGAAAATAAGTTAAACGTTATTAAAGAGCACCCATTAATTATTATGCATACCAAAGGTCACCTAATATGTATGTCAGAAAATAAGTTAAACGTTATTAAAGAGCACCCATTAATTATTATGCATACCAAAGGTCACCTAATATGTATGTCAGAAAATAAGTTAAACGTTATTAAAGAGCACCCATTAATTATTATGCATACCAAAGGTCACCTAATATGTATGTCAGAAAATAAGTTAAACGTTATTAAAGAGCACCCATTAATTATTATGCATACCAAAGGTCACCTAATATGTATGTCAGAAAATAAGTTAAACGTTATTAAAGAGCACCCATTAATTATTATGCATACCAAAGGTCACCCAATATGTATGTCAGAAAATAAGTTAAACGTTATTAAAGAGCACCCATTAATTATTGGCGCATACCAAAGGTCACCTAATATGTATGTCAGAAAATAAGTTAAACGCTATTAAAGAGCACCCATTAATTATTATGCATACCAAAGGTCACCTAATATGTATGTCAGAAAATAAGTTAAACGTTATTAAAGAGCACACATTAATTATTATGCATACCAAAGGTCACCTAATATGTATGTCAGAAAATAAGTTAAACGTTATTAAAGAGCACCCATTAATTATTATGTATACCAGTGGTCACCTAATATGTATGTCAGAAAATAAGTTAAACGTTATTAAAGAGCACACATTAATTATTATAAGATGTACCAAAGGTCACTCCACAGTGCATGTCAGAAAATAAGTTAAACGCTATTAAAGAGCACCCATTAATTATTATGCATACCAAAGGTCACCTAATATGTATGTCAGAAAATAAGTTAAACGTTATTAAAGAGCACCCATTAATTATTATGCATACCAAAGGTCACCTAATATGTATGTCAGAAAATAAGTTAAACGTTATTAAAGAGCACCCATTAATTATTATGCATACCAAAGGTCACCTAATATGTATGTCAGAAAATAAGTTAAACGTTATTAAAGAGCACCCATTAATTATTATGCATACCAAAGGTCACCTAATATGTATGTCAGAAAATAAGTTAAACGCTATTAAAGAGCACCCATTAATTATTATGCATACCAAAGGTCACTCCATTACGTATGTCAGAAAATGTTAAACGTTATTAAAGAGCACCCATTAATTATTATGCATACCAAAGGTCACCTAATATGCATGTCAGAAAATAAGTTAAACGTTATTAAAGAGCACCCATTAATTATTATGCATACCAAAGGTCACCTAATATGTATGTCAGAAAATAAGTTAAACGTTATTAAAGAGCACCCATTAATTATTATGCATACCAAAGGTCACCTAATATGTATGTCAGAAAATAAGTTAAACGTTATTAAAGAGCACCCATTAATTATTATGCATACCAAAGGTCACCTAATATGTATGTCAGAAAATAAGTTAAACGTTATTAAAGAGCACCCATTAATTATTATGCATACCAAAGGTCAATTAATATGTATGTCAGAAAATAAGTTAAACGTTAAAGAGCACACATTAATTATTATGCATACCAAAGGTCACCTAATATGTATGTCAGAAAATAAGTTAAACGTTATTAAAGAGCACCCATTAATTATTATGGATACCAAAGGTCACCTAATATGTATGTCAGAAAATAAGTTAAACGTTATTAAAGAGCACCCATTAATTATTATGCATACCAAAGGTCACCTAATATGTATGTCAGAAAATAAGTTAAACGTTATTAAAGAGCACCCATTAATTATTATGCATACCAAAGGTCACCTAATATGTATGTCAGAAAATAAGTTAAACGCTATTAAAGAGCACACATTAATTATTATGCATACCAAAGGTCACCTAATATGTATGTCAGAAACAAGTTAAACGTTATTAAAGAGCACCCATTAATTATTATGCATACCAAAGGTCACCTAATATGTATGTCAGAAAATAAGTTAAACGTTATTAAAGAGCACCCATTAATTATTATGCATACCAAAGGTCACCTATGTATGTCAGAAAATAAGTTAAACGCTATTAAAGAGCACCCATTAATTATTATGCATACCAAAGGTCACCTAATATGTATGTCAGAAAATAAGTTAAACGCTATTAAAGAGCACACATTAATTATTATGTATACCAAAGGTCACCTAATATGTATGTCAGAAAATAAGTTAAACGTTATTAAAGAGCACACATTAATTATTATGCATACCAAAGGTCACCTAATATGTATGTCAGAAAATAAGTTAAACGTTATTAAAGAGCACACATTAATTATTATGCATACCAAAGGTCACCTAATATGTATGTCAGAAAATAAGTTACAACGTTATTAAAGAGCACACATTAATTATTATGTATACCAAAGGTCACCTAATATGTATGTCAGAAAAATAAGTTAAACGTTATTAAAGAGCACACATTAATTATTATGCATACCAAAGGTCACCTAATATGCATGTCAGAAAATAAGTTAAACGTTATTAAAGAGCACACATTAATTATTATGCATACCAAAGGTCACCTAATATGTATGTCAGAAAATAAGTTAAACGTTATTAAAGAGCACATATTAATTATTATGCATACCAAAGGTCACCTAATATGTATGTCAGAAAATAAGTTAAACGTTATTAAAGAGCACACATTAATTATTATGTATACCAAAGGTCACCTAATATGTATGTCAGAAAATAAGTTAAACGTTATTAAAGAGCACACATTAATTATTATGCATACCAAAGGTCACCTAATATGTATGTCAGAAAATAAGTTAAACGTTATTAAAGAGCACACATTAATTATTATGCATACCAAAGGTCACCCAATATGTATGTCAGAAAATAAGTTAAACGTTATTAAAGAGCACACATTAATTATTATGCATACCAAAGGTCAATTAATATGTATGTCAGAAAATAAGTTAAACGTTATTAAAGAGCACACATTAATTATTATGTATACTAAAGGTCACCTAATATGTATGTCAGAAAATAAGTTAAACGTTATTAAAGAGCACACATTAATTATTATGCATACCAAAGGTCACCTAATATGTATGTCAGAAAATAAGTTAAACGTTATTAAAGAGCACACATTAATTATTATGCATACCAAAGGGTCACCTAATATGTATGTCAGAAAAATAAGTTAAACGTTATTAAAGAGCACACATTAATTATTATGTATACCAAAGGTCACCTAATATGTATGTCAGAAAATAAGTTAAACGTTATTAAAGAGCACACATTAATTATTATGTATACCAAAGGTCACCTAATATGTATGTCAGAAAATAAGTTAAACGTTATTAAAGAGCACACATTAATTATTATGCATACCAAAGGTCACCTAATATGTATGTCAGAAAATAAGTTAAACGTTATTAAAGAGCACATTAATTATTATGCATACCAAAGGTCACCTAATATGTATGTCAGAAAATAAGTTAAACGTTATTAAAGAGCACACATTACTATTATGTATACCAAAGGTCACCTAATATGTATGTCAGAAAATAAGTTAAACGTTATTAAAGAGCACACATTAATTATTATGTATACCAAAGGTCAGCTAATATATGTCAGAAAATAAGTTAAACGTTATTAAAGAGCACACATTAATTATTATGTATACCAAAGGTCACCTAATATGTATGTCAGAAAATAAGTTAAACGTTATTAAAGAGCACACATTAATTATTATGTATACCTAAAGTCACCTAATATGTATGTCAGAAAATAAGTTAAACGTTATTAAAAGAGCACCCATTAATTATTATGTATACTAAAGGTCACCTAATATGTATGTCAGAAAAAGGTTAAACGTTATTAAAGAGCACACATTAATTATTATGTATACCAAAGGTCACCTAATATGTATGTCAGAAAATAAGTTAAACGTTATTAAAGAGCACCCATTAATTATTATGTATACCAAAGGTCACCTAATATGTATGTCAGAAAATAAGTTAAACGTTATTAAAGAGCACATTAATTATTATGTATACCAAAGGTCACCTAATATGTAGTCAGAAAATAAGTTAAACGTTATTAAAGAGCACCCATTAATTATTATGTATACCAAAGGTCACCTAATATGTATGTCAGAAAATAAGTTAAACGTTATTAAAGAGCACACATTAATTATTATGTATACCAAAGGTCACCTAATATGTATGTCAGAAAATAAGTTAAACGTTATTAAAGAGCACACATTAATTATTATGTATACCAAAGGTCACTCAATATGTATGTCAGAAAATAAGTTAAACGTTATTAAAGAGCACCCATTAATTATTATGTATACCAAAGGTCACCTAATATGTATGTCAGAAAATAAGTTAAACGTTATTAAAGAGCACACATTAATTATTATGTCACTAAAAGGTCACCTAATATGTATGTCAGAAAATAAGTTAAACGTTATTAAAGAGCACCCATTAATTATTATGTATACCAAAGGTCACCTAATATGTATGTCAGAAAATAAGCAACGTTATTAAAGAGCACACATTAATTATTATGTATACCAAAGGTCACCTAATATGTATGTCAGAAAATAAGTTAAACGTTATTAAAGAGCACACATTAATTATTATGTATACCAAAGGTCACCTAATATGTATGTCAGAAAATAAGTTAAACGTTATTAAAGAGCACCCATTAATTATTATGTATACCAAAGGTCACCTAATATGTATGTCAGAAAATAAGTTAAACGTTATTAAAGAGCAATACATTAATTATTATGTATACCAAAGGTCACCTAATATGTATGTCAGAAAATAAGTTAAACGTTATTAAAGAGCACCCATTAATTATTATGTATACCAAAGGTCACCTAATATGTATGTCAGAAAATAAGTTAAACGTTATTAGAGCACCCATTAATTATTATGTATACCAAAGGTCACCTAATATGTATGTCAGAAAATAAGTTAAACGTTATTAAAGAGCACCCATTAATTATTATGTATACCAAAGGTCACCTAATATGTATGTCAGAAAATAAGTTAAACGTTATTAAAGAGCACACATTAATTATTATGTATACCAAAGGTCACCTAATATGTATGTCAGAAAATAAGTTAAACGTTATTAAAGAGCACACATTAATTATTATGCATACCAAAGGTCACCTAATATGTATGTCAGAAAATAAGTTAAACGTTATTAAAGAGCACACATTAATTATTATGCATACCAAAGGTCACCTAATATGTATGTCAGAAAATAAGTTAAACGTTATTAAAGAGCACACATTAATTATTATGTATACCAAAGGTCACCTAATATGTATGTCAGAAAATAAGTTAAACGTTATTAAAGAGCACACATTAATTATTATGTATACCAAAGGTCAGCTAATATGTATGTCAGAAAATAAGTTAAACGTTATTAAAGAGCACACATTAATTATTATGTATACCAAAGGTCACCTAATATGTATGTCAGAAAATAAGTTAAACGTTATTAAAGAGCACACATTAATTATTATGTATACCAAAGGGTCACCTAATATGTATGTTGAAAATAAGTTAAACGTTATTAAAGAGCACCCATTAATTATTATGTATACCAAAGGTCACCTAATATGTATGTCAGAAAATAAGTTAAACGTTATTAAAGAGCACACATTAATTATTATGTATACCAAAGGTCACCTAATATGTATGTCAGAAAATAAGTTAAACGTTATTAAAGAGCACCCATTAATTATTATGTATACCAAAGGTCACCTAATATGTATGTCAGAAAATAAGTTAAACGTTATTAAAGAGCACACATTAATTATTATGTATACCAAAGGTCACCTAATATGTATGTCAGAAAATAAGTTAAACGTTATTAAAGAGCACCCATTAATTATTATGTATACCAAAGGTCACCTAATATGTACGTCAGAAAATAAGTTAAACGTTATTTTTAAAGAGCACCCATTAATTATTATGTATACCAAAGGTCACCTAATATGTATGTCAGAAAATAAGTTAAACGTTATTAAAGAGCACATTAATTATTATGTATACCAAAGGTCACCTAATATGTATGTCAGAAAAATAAGTTAAACGTTATTAAAGAGCACCCATTAATTATTATGTATACCAAAGGTATCACCTAATATGTATGTCAGAAAATAAGTTAAACGTTATTAAAGAGCACACATTAATTATTGGCGTATACCAAAGGTCACCTAATATGTATGTCAGAAAATAAGTTAAACGTTATTAAAGAGCACACATTAATTATTATGTATACCAAAGGTCACCTAATATGTATGTCAGAAAATAAGTTAAACGTTATTAAAGAGCACACATTAATTATTATGTATACCAAAGGTCACCTAATATGTATGTCAGAAAATAAGTTAAACGTTATTAAAGAGCACACATTAATTATTATGTATACCAAAGGTCACCTAATATGTATGTCAGAAAATAAGTTAAACGTTATTAAAGAGCACCCATTAATTATTATGTATACCAAAGGTCACCTAATATGTATGTCAGAAAATAAGTTAAACGTTATTAAAGAGCACACATTAATTATTATGTATACCAAAGGTCACCTAATATGTATGTCAGAAAATAAGTTAAACGTTATTAAAGAGCACCCATTAATTATTATGTATACCAAAGGTCACCTAATATGTATGTCAGAAAATAAGTTAAACGTTATTAAAGAGCACCCATTAATTATTATGTATACCAAAGGTCACCCAATATGTATGTCAGAAAATAAGTTAAACGTTATTAAAGAGCACCCATTAATTATTATGTATACCAAAGTTCACCTAATATGTATGTCAGAAAATAAGTTAAACGTTATTAAAGAGCACACATTAATTATTATGTATACCAAAGGTCACCTAATATGTATGTCAGAAAATAAGTTAAACGTTATTAAAGAGCACATTAATTATTATGCATACCAAAGGTCACCTAATATGCGTATGTCAGAAAATAAGTTAAACGTTATTAAAGAGCACACATTAATTATTATGCATACCAAAGGTCACCTAATATGTATGTCAGAAAATAAGTTAAACGCTATTAAAGAGCACACATTAATTATTATGTATACCAAAGGTCACCTAATATGTATGTCAGAAAATAAGTTAAACGTTATTAAAGAGCACACATTAATTATTATGTATACCAAAGGTCACCTAATATGTATGTCAGAAAATAAGTTAAACGTTATTAAAGAGCACACATTAATTATTATGTATACTAAAGGTCACCTAATATGTATGTCAGAAAATAAGTTAAACGTTATTAAAGAGCACACATTAATTATTATGTATACCAAAGGTCACCTAATATGTATGTCAGAAAATAAGTTAAACGTTATTAAAGAGCACACATTAATGGCTATGTATACCAAAGGTCACCTAATATGTATGTCAGAAAATAAGTTAAACGTTATTAAAGAGCACCCATTAATTATTATGTATACCAAAGGTCACCTAATATGTATGTCAGAAAATAAGTTAAACGTTATTAAAGAGCACACATTAATTATTATGTATACCAAAGGTCACCTAATATGTATGTCAGAAAATAAGTTAAACGTTATTAAAGAGCACCCATTAATTATTATGTATACCAAAGGTCACCTAATATGTATGTCAGAAAATAAGTTAAACGTTATTAAAGAGCACCCATTAATTATTATGTATACCAAAGGTCACCTAATATGTATGTCAGAAAATAAGTTAAACGTTATTAAAGAGCACCCATTAATTATTATGTATACCAAAGTTCAATTAATATGTATGTCAGAAAATAAGTTAAACGTTATTAAAGAGCACACATTAATTATTGTATACCAAAGGTCACCTAATATGTATGTCAGAAAATAAGTTAAACGTTATTAAAGAGCACACATTAATTATTATGCATACCAAAGGTCACTCAATATGCGTATGTCAGAAAATAAGTTAAACGTTATTAAAGAGCACACATTAATTATTATGCATACCAAAGGTCACCTAATATGTATGTCAGAAAATAAGTTAAACGTTATTAAAGAGCACACATTAATTATTATGCATACCAAAGGTCACCTAATATGTATGTCAGAAAATAAGTTAAACGTTATTAAAGAGCACACATTAATTATTATGCATACCAAAGTTCACCTAATATGTATGTCAGAAAATAAGTTAAACGTTATTAAAGAGCACACATTAATTATTATGTATACCAAAGGTCACCTAATATGTATGTCAGAAAATAAGTTAAACGTTATTAAAGAGCACACATTAATTATTATGTATACCAAA
>JBBBDQ010016264.1:0-13175 GCA_037127315.1 Ascarosepion bandense | reverse complement strand
TTTTGTATACCTAGTTAATGTGAGTGAATTTGTCCTAGCCTGTTCCTGGCTCCATTGTTTTTGTTATGATCCAGTTCGAGATTCCCACTGACCTGCTGTTATTTTGTCCTGCTTTATTCTCGGCTGGGTCAGCCTTATATATTCTCCAGTCCAATTTATTTTTGTACCCAGCTTCTCCATTCCCCTTAGAAAGAGAGCGGGCTTGATTTTGTCTCTACAGGCAGAATACAGTGGCCCTTTAATTACGAGGGTGTGTTTGGGTCTTACTAACATTTTGTATAAATATTCACTTGAAATTGTTTTTTTGTTTTGGGGATTTTTGTTTCTTCATACCCCTTCCCATCACATCGCATGTACAAATGTTAAAATCTATTTTTGTATTATACTTGTAAATAGTCACAAATTTTTATGTACAAATTGCAAAATCTATTTTTGTAAATAATCACAAATTTTTATGTACATTTGGGGCGTTTTGTAGGTCCCCGGTATGTTTTTGCGATATTTTGGTGCTAGATAAGTATGAGTGTTGATGGACAAATTCTTATGGTGAATGAGAATCACTAAACGTATGCATGGGTCGGGAATCTGATTAGCTAGGTATAGGACATAGTAACTGAAGACCACCCCAAGTTTTGTTCCCCCTCCCACCTTTCGGCCTTGAGCCATAATTCATGTAAAAATGAATAAATAAAACCAGCCATTTCCCCAGACTTTTGTTTGTGTGGATTTTGTGTTGTGGGAGCTTAGTGGAGCATTTGTTCCTCCGTGTTATTTGTTCGCACTCTGTCTCTCGGACATACTGTTTTCCAGCCCGAGCTTGTTGCTCGGGCCAGCGTAAAAGCAGTGTTCTCGGAACGCGAAACACCGGGAAGCAGTTGTCCACCTCGTGGCATGGCCACGGCCTAGCCACTTCCCCCCTGTTCGTTGGAAGAGCCTAGTGGAGTAGTTGTTCCGCAGTGATATCTGCTCGCACTTTGTCTCTTGACAACTGATTTAAGGCCCGAGTTCATTGCTCGGGCCAGCGTAAAGTAGCGGTTTCTTCGAAACGCGAAACACCGGAAAGAAGTTGTCCGGTGATCGGTCACTTTTGCGGCATGGCCACAGAAGGACCGGGAAATGGCACCCCCACCACGGCGTCGGTGGGAGACTGGCAACTGTGTGACGCAGACGACGACGACGTCATAGCCTGCACCATGACCAATGAGTGGGAGAGCATGCTTGCTCGGCTCCCCCACACCAGCGGAGGCGGCGGCGGCCACACTGTCAGCAGCGACCGGACCAGCAGCGGCGACTGCACCTGCAGCAGAGACCACCCCAGCAGCGGCGACTGCACCTGCAGCAGCGACCAGACCAGCAGCGGCGACTGCACCTGCAGCAGCGACCACCCCAGCAGCGGCGACTGCACCTGCAGCAGCGACCAATCCAGCAGCGGCGACTGCACCCGCAGCAGCGACCAATCCAGCAGCGGCGACCGTACCCGCAGCAGCAACCAAACGTGCAGCAGCAGCAACCAACCGCTCCAGCGACCGGATCTGCAGCAGCGTCCAGACCGGCGGCAACTGCAGAAACACCCCCACCGGCACGGACAGCAGCAGCAGCAGCAGCAGCAGCAGCACCAGCGTCCCCCTTACCCTCGACCTCTGGGTGTGGAAAGGAGGCAAGAAGATCACGCGTAAAGATGAGGACTATTACTCAGTCCATCCAAAAGGATTACGCGGACTACATCAGGGGGACGAGTCATCTCGAAGCCGGACCACTTGGCGCAGATCGAGGCGAGAGTCATCACCCTGATCACCAAGGACCTGAAGACCAAAAAACTGATCGGCGTCCCCAGGGATACGTTCGAGGAGGGACTGCAGACACTGAAGATCAGAGCCAGGGCCGTGGCGAGGAGAAGCAACACCACGTGGACGTCCCAGCCGGCTCCGCCGAAGAAGCCAAGAACTTGATCGGCGTGGTTCTGGAGACCAAAACGCTCCAGTTCCACACGGAGTACATGGGCACGAAGAAGGTGAAAATCATTGCCACGGCGTCCCCATGGACATTGCTGAGGACCAATGGGCGCCTTCTTCGTCCAATATGGAAGGGTGGCCGAAGTCTCCTCGCTGCGGTCGAAAGCAGGATTCCTCACGGGAGACATGACCCTGCAGGTGACCCTGACAAGGAAAACATCGCCAAACCCCAACATCCTCACCTGCAGGGGTCGCCATCTTCGTCATCGTGGGTTGTGGTGGAAGTCAAAGCTGTTGGGTCTGCGGGTCGGCGGAGCACGTGGCAAAAGCGTGCCCCAACCAAGAATCCGACCTCAAAGGCCCAACCAGCCCAACCAGTCAAGCAGCAACCGGCGGCACAGGCGAAGGAGCAGCAAAACAAGCACAACCCACACAGTCTCCCGTGAGCAACAAAGACGGCGAATGGCAGGTGGTGGCCAGGAAGAAAGCCAAAAACCTTTCCCCGGACAATGTGCCGCCACCTGTCAAGACGCCTGCCAAGCAGACCCTCGGTGGGGCTGTCGACTCCTACCAAACCTAAGGAGTCCCCGGCGAAGGCGCCGGCAAAACCAAAAGGAGGTGTCTCCTCCCAAACAGAGGAAGGGAAGAAGTCCTTCCCCCCAACAAATGGAAGTACAAAGGACACCCTCCCTGAAACGTGGGAGAGAGGAAGAGGCAGAGGAGCGACACAGCAACACAAAGGCCAGGAGAAGGAGCAGGAGCAACGAAAGGAGGCTGCAGCCGAAAAATGCAGCTCTCTACCGGTGTCTACATTGCTAGACAGACTTACGCACTAAAGGTAAGAAGTTCCTCTCATCCCCGCAAAAAGCCTCCCAGTCCCCAGTCTTTAAACTGACCCCCCTGAAATCATGTACTTTAACCCCCACTCCCTCCCCTCCTCCCCGCGGTCCACTCCTCTCGGGCAAAAAAAAGAAAAAGCCCTGCCCCAAGGGGAAGCACTCCTTAAAGTGAGTGAGGGACGTTGCCTCTGAGTGGTCATCTCAGAGGCGAAAATCAAGACAAGCCCCTGCTGAAGCTGACTGCAGGCAAACCAGTTGAAGATCCAGAATCTTTCCCAGGCCCCAGGTGTCATCACCCTGGTGAGGAACACCGGTGGCAACCTGAGGGTCTGTGATCACATCCACGAAGCAAAGAGACATTTTGCAAAAGTTACCATGGTTCAGCACAACACACCTGAACTCAAAAAATGGAAAAAAAATTGTTCGGGGAGGTCCCCTGTTTTACTCCACCCCAGTCTCTATAGGCAGGAACTAACACAATTTCACGCACGTTGGCGGCATTGTCTCAGACGGACGGATTACGTCCGATGTAGGAACGGGTTCCCAGACAGTCCGTCGGGTCCATTCACAGGGATTTCCGTCCTGCATGTGACCAATGCTTTTGTTGCATGTTTTTGTTTTTTGCTTCCTTTTCGAACTAAATCATGTTCATTAAGATAGCCAGCATAAATGCGAATGGCCCGAGGATTTGCACATATGCTCGCCTGCTTCGTGACCTCTTGTCGTTCGGCGTGGGATGTGTGGCCGCGATCCAAGAGACTCACTTTGTTTGCGAAGTCGACTCGTGTGTGCTGTCTAACAGTGACTATGTCGTCTATTCAGCATAGGAGCCGGCATGCCAGAGGTGTTTCTTTGCTGGCTTGCCGCACCCTGGATGCGAGGATCGACCTTGTCCATGTCGGTGCCGAGGGCCGGCTGATCGCAGATATTGCAGGAAAGCGTCGTTCCGGCTGATTGCGCTATGCGCCCAATGTCCAAGGTGAGCGTGTCTTTCTTTTCGGCCGCCGGAGGCCCTCTTCATTCAACATGGCCAATCTTAGTTGGGGACTGAATGCTGTCCCAACTCCGCAATGGATAGAGGAAGCAGGTTAGCGGTGGAGTATGATCGTAGCTCATTGGATTCGATCTACGAATTTAAATCGCCCGAGGATACCGGCTTGACTCATCCGGATGGGAGCATGGGACGTGGACGCATAGTTGGCCTCTACCCGCATCTCGCGCATCTGGATAGATGCCATTGTGAGAAGCCGACAGACTTCTTAGAATGTCCAACGTCTCCACTGAGTTAGGAGCGCCTGGACCACAATTGCTTGTGCCCGGTGGTGTTAGACTTTAGGCCTAGGTTGGCTGGTTATTGGAAGTTCAATTGGGTCTATTGGACAGGCGGGACTTTTAATTGAAATACGAAAACTAGTTCAGCGGGAATTAACTGGGCGAGTCATTGGGATAGGTGGTGGTTAACTAAGGACACCATTGTATTTTCGCCGACGAACAGCAGCCAGCGGTCAAAATCGGATAAGGCTGCGGAGGCAAAGACACTTAAAAGCACTCCCGCTGGCGGAGGCTGGTGGGGATCCCCTAGAGACAGCTCTTAGCCAGGGAGGCCCTGAGCGTTCGATCATGGGCGCCATGGGTCAGGTACCTTAGGGCCGTTGCCAAGATGTCTCTCCCAGCGAACATGGGCGCAGAACTGCGCAAGGAAGAACGGCCAGGCCGCGACCGGTACATTCGAGAGGTACAAGACCCGGGAGGGACATCTCCCAAGGTCCACCAACGACATGTGCGAGGCGTTCCGCAGCATTTCAATACCGACGGTCAAGAGCCTGGACCCGCGACGAGGAGTTCGCGCTGGCTCACGACTTTCCTCGGCTTTTGCCGGCCGAAGCGGTTAGCTGGCGAAGGGGAGACGATGGCGGACAACCACGGCTGGAAGAAGGCCTTGTAGAAAGCCCAGGCTTGGATGGTCGGCCGCAATGTACTTGAGGATGTCGCACCTTTTTGTCCTCAAGCTCACGTCGTGTTCAACCACTGCCTCGGCAGGGGTCCATCCCCTGCTTTGACCATCAGGGGCGTGATCATTGCTGAAAAGGCAAGAAGGTTGGGAGGGAACTAGATGATTACAGGCTCATAACCTGCTAAACATGGTGAGTTAAAGATTTTCGGGAAGATCCTGACGAACGTTTGCAGCCAGTTGCCGGAGTCTCTGTTGGGACCGGATCAGACTTGTTCTGTGAAGGGACGAACAATTCAGAGCAACCTGCACTTGATTCGTACGATCGCAGAGGTGGTAAAGTGATCATCGATGAAGCCGCGCCGATCAATTTGGATCGTCCAAGGCATTTTCCGGATAGACGACCATGGCTACCTTGGCTGCTGTCCTGCAGGCCGCCGCCGGATTCAAACCCGACTTCGGCCGCTGGATTAGCCTTCATCGCTCCCCCAAGGCTGGTGTACAGGTGAACGGTGTTGTCGAAGCCGCTCGCGCTGTTCAGTCGGTCTAGGTTGTCCACTGTCTTCTTGTCCCGCGTTGGAGCCCCTCTTCGGCTAAGGGACGACGGGCAGTCCGTCTCAGCGGGACCTGCCTTGCGGAGCTGACAGCCAGTTTCCGCGTACGACGACGTAACGACCTTTGTGTCCTCTTCGCGACAGAGGCAGTACAGCAGGCGCTTGTACGGCACGAGGAAGGCACAGGGCCGACCCACCTGCTGCAGCCTGTTTGCGGCTAGCGTCGGAAGGTGTTTCTCCGGCCCTTCGACGGACGCACGGCCGGTCGTTCGGAGTTTGTTCGGTCTTGGATCACAGCGAGGAAAACTGGTCTGGGCGAACAAAGGTCGGCGCGTTTGCTGCGGTTTCGGCGTCGACGGGTCTTCCTGAAGGGCTTGGCGGAGGTGTGCAAACACATACCCTTTCCCGCGATCCTTACCGGCTGTCGTTACCTTCCCCTTAGGACGATCATACGCGCTCGAGCGTTTGGGTTATTTCTCCGCCTGCAGGAGAGGACGCAAACATATTAATGATAAAGGAGTCTTGCCGCCCGTCCGTGTCAAGGGGGTCTAGACGCCACACTGAGGAGCCACGTGCTCGTCGAGGTTGGCATTTCTCAGGCGCGCGTTGGAGGAAGATCGGTTGCTTGCGGGGGTAGTGAGGGACATGTTCCCTTGCCTTACCATCGCTCCCCGACCCACACCGTCAGCCTTGGGGGCAAGACCACACGGAATTCTGTTCGAATGTCTGGCGGCCTTATGCCATTCACGGTCCATATGATCTTTAAGAATGGTAGCACCATCAGGGATTAGTGGAGGGTGCCGTGGAAGGATAAGCTGTGATAAGCTCGGCATGTCGAGAGTGGAGTACCGCTCTCATTGGTCTTGGGCGCCAGGTGCGGATTGGCTCAGCAACCTGAGTTCTCTCTGACCTGGCGATTGGCTCGGAATGAGCGAGCCGCTCAATGACAAGCGTTTCGCAATGGGCCTGGCGGATTTGCCAGATTGTAACAAGTGTAACCAAATTAAGTGAGACGTCGGCGCACGCCTTCTTCCATTGTTCGCGCGTTCGCCTGCTGGGCGCGTGTGTCGGCGAGTTGACTGCTCGTATCTCGCCGCGGGAGCCGTGCTCATTGATCGCGCATACGCTGTGGACAATGTGTCGCCCCCGTACTCTGGTGTGGGGCGGATGGTGTTTCTGTCGCTACTGGCCACGGCTAGAATGGTGATTTGGATGACGCGTCTGGAGGAAGTCTTGCGGGGAGGTCGTCTTTCGGATCAGGATCTAATCCGACATTTGAGCACCACTAAAAATGAAGATGTCGAACTGAACGAAAACGGCTTGCACCCGCGACAAGAGACTTTTAGCAAAAGGGATAAGGCGTAGCGAGCCTGTCTGTGACCGGGCGCCAGCTCTATTTTTTTTAGTTCTGCCAAGTCATACCGGGTGGGATCTTCTGGAACCCTCCCTCCCGCGGTTAATAGCTTTTTGTATGCATCAGTTAATGTGAGTGAATGCATTTGTCCTAGCCTGTTCCCGGCTCCATTGCTTTTGTTATGATCCAGTCTGAGATTCTACTGACCTTATTGTTATTTTGTCTGTTTTATCTTTTTGGCTGGGTCAGCCTTATATTCTCCAGTCCAATTTATTTTTGTACCCAGCTTCTCCATCTCTTGAAAGAGAGTTGGCTTGATTTTGTCTCATAGGCAGAATACAGGCTTAATTGAGGTGTGTTTGGGTCTTACTAACATTTTGTATAAATATTCATTTGAAATGTTTTTTGTTTTGGGGACTTTTTGTTTCTTCAAGGCCTCATCATATCATCTGTACAAATGTTAAAATCTATTTTTGTACCAGACCAAATAGTCACAAATTTTTATGTACAAATTGTAAATCTATTTTTGTAAATAATCACAAATTTTTATGCATTTAAGTGTTTTTGGCCCTGGTATGTTTTTGCGATATTTTGGTGCTAGATACGAGTGTTGATGGACAAATTCTTATGGTGAAGGAATCATTGTAACGTATGCATGGGCTGTGAATCTGATTAGCTAGGTATAGGATATAGCAACTGAAGACCACCCCAAGCTATTCCCCTCCCAATTTTCGCCTAAAGCAATTCATGTAAAAATGAATAAATAAAAACCAGCCATTTCCCCCCCAGACTTTTGTTTGTGTGGATTTTGTGTTGTGGGAGCTTAGTGGAGCATTTGCTCCTCTGTGTTATTTGTTCACCTTCATTTCTGATATATTGTTTTCCAGCCCGAGTTTATTGCTCGGGCTATGTAAAGAAAGGTTCTTCGAACGCGAAACACCGGGAAGCAGTTGTCCACCTCGTGGCATGGCCACGGGTTCGTCGTTTCCCCTGTTCGCGAAAGGAGCTCAGGCGGATAGCCGTCTGGCGCAGTGATATCTGCTCTCGCACTTGTCTCTTGGACAACTGATTTCCAGCCCGAGTTCATTGCTCGGCCAGCGTAGTAGCGCGGTTTCTTCGGAAAACGCGAAACACCGGAAAGAAGTTGTCCGGTGATCGGTCACTTTTGTGGCACGGCCACAGAAGGACCGGGGAAGTCGGCACTCCCCACCACGGCGTCGGTGGGAGACTTGGCAACTGTGACGCAGACGACGACGACGTCATAGCCCGCACCATGACCATGGGAGAGCATGGCCACTGGCTCCCCCACACCAGCGGAGGCGGCGGCGGCCACTTGTCAGCAGCGACTGGACCAGCAGCGGCGATCAACCGCAGAGACCACCCCAGCAGCGAAGACCGCAACCCGCAGCAGCGACCAGACCAGCAGCGGCGACTGCACCTGCAGCAGCGACCACCAGCAGCGGCGACTGCACCCGCAGCAGCGAACAACCAGCAGCGGCGACCGCACCTGCAGCAGCGACCAATCCAGCAGCGGCGACTGCACCTGCAGCAGCAACCAAACGTGCAGCAGCAGCAACCAACCTGCTCCAGCGACTGGACGGCAGGGCGTCCAGACCGGCGGCAACTGCAGCAGCAACACCTCGATCATATTGACAGCAGCAGCAGCAGCAGCAGCAGCATCAGCGTCCTCTACCGCTGACCTCTGGTGGAAAGGAGGCAAGAAGACTGGCTATGAAGATGAGGACTATTACCAGTCCATCCAAAAGAGATTACGCGGACTACATCAGGGATGGAGTCGTCTCGAAGCCGGACCACTGGCGCAGATCGAGGCGAGAGTCATCACCCCGATCACCAAGGACCTGAAGACCAAAAAACTGATCGGCGTCCTCAGATGATGTCTACACCGCAGACACTGAAGATCAGAGCCAGGGCCGTAGCAGAAGCAACACCACGGGACGTCCTCGGTGCCGGCTCCGCCGCCGAAGAAGCCAAGAACTCGATCGGTGGCCCTGGAGATCGGCACCACCAGTTCCATACGGAGTACATGGGCACGAAGAAGGTGAAAATCAGCCGCTGCACGGCGTCCCCATGGACATTGCCGAGGACCACGTGGAGCCTTCTTCGTCCAATATGGAAGGGTGGCCGAAGTCTCCTCGCCGCGGTCGAAAGCATCTCCCACGGAGACATGACCCTGCAGGTGACCCTGGACAAGGAAAACATCGCTGTAATCCCCAACATCCTCACCTGCAGGGGTCGTGCCATCTTCGTCATCGTGGAAGGCAGGAAGCCGTGCTGTTGGGTCTGGTGGTCGGCGGCTACGGCAAAAGCGTGCCCAACCAAGAATCCGACCTCAGGCCCAACCAGCCCAACCAGTCAAGCAGCAACCGGCGGCACAGGCGAAGGATGGCGCAAAACAAGCACAACCCACACAGTCTCCCGTGAGCAACAAAGACGGCGAATGGCAGGTGGTGGCCAGGAAGCAAAGCCAAAAACCTTCCCCGGACAATGTGCCGCCACCTGTCAAGACGTCGCCAAGCAGCATCTCGAGGCTGTCGACTCCTACCAAACCTAAGGAGTCCCCGGCGAAGGCGCCGGCAAAACCAAAGGAGGTGTCTCCTCCCAAACAGAGGAAGGGAAGAAGTCCTTCCCCA
Source organism: Ascarosepion bandense (assembly GCA_037127315.1). NCBI lineage: Eukaryota > Metazoa > Mollusca > Cephalopoda > Sepiida > Sepiidae > Ascarosepion > Ascarosepion bandense. Next base: position 3,874 of record JBBBDQ010016264.1, on the reverse strand, counting down.
ACAAATGGAAGTACAAAGGACACCCTCCCTGAAACGTGGGAGAGAGGAAGAGGCAGAGGAGCGACAGCAACATGGGCACAGGAGAAGGAGCAGGAGTAACGAAAGGAGGCCGCGAGCCGAAAAATGCAGCTCTCTACCGGTGTCTCCCCCGGGGCGACGACTTACGCACTAAAGGTAAGAAGTCTTCCTTCATCCCCGCAGCCTCCTAGCCCCCAGTCTTTAAACTGACCCCCCTGAAATCATGTACTTTAACCCCCACTCCCTCCTCCTCCTATGTCCACTCCCTCTCGGGCAAAGAAAAAGCCCTGCCCCAAGGGGAAGCACTCCTTAAAGTGAGTGAGGACGTTGCCTCTGAGTGTCATCTCAGAGGCGAAACTATTGAAGCCTCTGCTGAAGCTGACTTCAGTGGAGGGCAAACCAGTTGAAGATCCTAGAAACTTCTCAGGCCCCAGGTGTCATCACCCTGGTGAGGAACACCGGTGGCAACCTGAGGGTCTGGGATCACATCCACGAAGCAAAGAGACATTTTGCAAGTTACCATGGTTCAGCACAACACCTGAACTCAAAAAATGGAAAAAAAATTGTTCGGGGAGGTCCCCTGTTTTACTCCACCCCAGTCTCTATAGGGTAGTGAAACTAACATACCCCACGGACGTTGGCGGCATTGTCCTAGACGGACGGATTACGTCCGATGTGAGAACGGGTTCCCTAGGACAGTCCGTCGGGGTCCTATCTGTTGTATTTCCGTCCCGTATGTGACTAGTACTTTTGTTGCATGTTTTTGTTGTTTTTTCCTTTTCAGAACTAAATCATGTCTATTAAGATAGCCAGCTTAAATGCGAATGGCCTGAGGGATCGGGTAAGGCGGCTCGCCTGCTTCGTGACCTTGTCGTTCGGCGTGGATGTGGCCGCGATCCAAGAGACTCACTTTGTTTGCGAAGTCGACTCGTGTGTGTTGCCTTAACGACTACGTCGTCTATTCAGCATATGGGAGCCGGCATGCCAGAGGTGTTTCTTTGCTGGTCAAGCGTACCCTGGATGCGAGGATCGACCTTGTCCATGTCGGTGCCGAGGGCCGGCCGATCGTGGCAGATATTGCAGTGAAAAGCAAGTCGTTCCGGCTGATTGCGGTTTATGCGCCCAATGTCCCAGGTGAGCGTGTCTTCTTTTCTTTCGGCGGCTGGAGCCCTTCATGGTGCATTCAACACGGTTAATCTTAGTTGGGGACTGGAATGCTGTCCTAACCCCCAAATGGGATAGAGGAAGGGGCGCCAGCGGGTGGAGTGGTGATCGTAGCCTGGTCAGATTCTGATCGGCGAATTTGGTCTCGATGATAGATACCGGGTCGATCATCCGGATGGGAGCATGTGGACGTGGACGCATAGTTGGCCTTCTCTACCCGGGTATCCGCGTACCTGGATAGGATGTTAGTCAGAGAAGCCGACATAGACTTCTTAGAATGTCCAACGTTCCACTGGTAGGGCTACTCGGACCACAAACTCGTTTGTGCCCGGGTGGTGTTAGACTTTAGGCCTAGGTTGGCTGGTTATTGGAAGTTCAATCAGTCCTTATTGGACAGGCGGGACTTTCGTGACCAGCTGACAAAACTAGTTCAGCGGGAATTAATCTAAGCGAGTCATTGGGAGTAGGTGGTGGGTTAACCTTAAGGACACCATTAGGTCTTTCGCCACCAAATATAGCCAGCGGCTCAACCTAGATAAGGCTGCGGAGGCAAAGACACTTAGTGCTAATTTCGCCCGGGCGGAGGCTGGTGGGGATCCCCTAGAGATAGCCTTAGCCAGGAGGCCCTGGAGCGTTCGACTAGCGGGCGCTACATGGGTCAGGTAATTAGGGCTAAGTTAAGCAAGATGTCTTCCGAAGCTGTGAACATGGGCGCAGAACTGCGCAAGGAAGAAATTCGCCAGGCCGGCGACCGGTACATTCGAGAGGTACGCGACCCGGAGGGACATCTCCTAAGGTCCACCAACGACATGTGCGAGGCGTTCCGGCAGCATTTCGAACACCGATCACTACAAGGAGCCCGGACTCCGTGACGAGGAGTTTCGCAGCTATTTGGCTGACTTTCCTCGGCTTTGCCGGCTGAAGCGGCTAGGTTGCGAAGGGGAGATTACGGAGGACGAAATCTACGTGGCTTTGAAGAAGGTCGGCAGAGGCAGCTCGCCGGGCTTGGATGGTTTGCCCTATGAAAATGTACTTGAGGATGTCGCACCTTTTTGTCCCGCTCTTGGCTGTCGTGTTCAACCACTGGTTTCGGCAGGGGTCCATCCCCGGTCGGATCACCAGGGGCGTGATCACGCTGTTGAGAAAAGGCAAGAAGGTTGGGAGGGAACTAGATGATTACAGGCCTGATAACTCTGCTAAACACAGAGTTAAAAAAAGATTTTGGCCAAGATCCCGACGAATCGCTTGCAGCTAGTTGCCGAGTCTCTGTTGGGACCGGATCAGACTTGTTCTGTGAAGGGACGAACAATTCAGAGCAACTGCACTTGATTCGCACGATCGTAGAGGGTGTAGAAGACGACGATGAAGCCGCGCTGATCAATTTGGATCAGTCCAAGGCATTTGATAGGATTGACTATGGCTACCTGGCTGCTGTCCTGCAGGCCGCCGGATTCAAACCCGACTTCAGCCGCTGGATTAGCCTTCTGTATCGCTCCCCCAAGGCTGTGGTACAGGTGAACCGAAGCTGTCGGGCGCTTGCGCCGTCTAGGTCGGTCCGACAGGGTTGTCCACTGTCTTCTCCTACGTCCCGGCGTTGGAGCCCCTCCTTCGCCGGCTAAGGGACGAGACGGGCAGTCCGGTCCCACGTGGAATCGCAGTCTTCGGCGGAGCTCGAGCTAGGTTTCCGCGTACGCCGATGACGTAACGACCTTGTGTCCTCCCGCAGGGACATAGAGGCGGCACAGCAGGCGCTTGTACACGAGAAGGTGACAGGGGCCAGAATTAACTGCGACAAGTCTTCCGGCTTGCGGTTAGGCGCTGGAAAGGTGTTTCTCCCGGGGCCCTTCGACTGGACGGACGGCCGGTCAAGCTCCTCACGAGTTTGGTTCGGTCCGGACTTACAGTTGGAGAAAAACTGGTCTGAAGTACCGGGCAAAGGTCGGCGCGTCGGTCAAGGTTTGGCGTCGACGGGGTTCTCCGTGAAGGGCTTGGCGGAGGTGTGCAACACATACCTCTTTCCCATGACTTTTTACCGGCTGTCAGTACTTCCCTTGTGACGATCATGAGAAGGCGCTCGAGCGTTTGCTATTCTCCTGCCTGTGGAGAGGACGCAAACACATGGTCGACAAAGGAGTCTGTTGCCTCCGTCCGTGTCAAGGGGGGTCTGGGGATGCTACACTTGAGGAGCCACGTGCTCGCTTCGAGGTTGGCATTTCTCAGGCGCGCTTAGTGGAAGGATCGTCATTTGCGGGGGTAGTGAGGACATGTTCCTTGCCTTACCATCGCTCCCCCGACCCTATGGCTGACTGCTTGTGGCCTTGGGTGCGACCGAAATTCCTGCCTGAATGTCTGGCGGCCTTACAGGCCATTCCACGGTCCAGTGACCTTTCACAGCCTAGGAACTCTTCTATCGGGGATTAGTGGAGGGTGCCGTGGCGCGAGGCTGCGGGGAGTAAGTTTCAGTAAGGCCGAGGAGTGGAGCGCCATTGGTCTTGGGCGCCAGGTGCGGATTGGCTCATGCTAACCTGAGTTTTCTCTGACCTGGCGATTGGCTCGGAATGGTTTGTCGCTCAATGACAAGCGTTTCGCAATGGGCCTGGCGGATTTGCCAGATTGTGAACGTTGCAACTCGGAATTAAGGAGACGTCGGCGCACGCCTTCTTCCATTGTTCGCGCGTTCGCCCGTTGTGGG